>MNAD01000735.1:0-43133 GCA_001895945.1 Trametes pubescens
CCAGAGGCCCAAATTTGTCCGGAACCGCATCGGGCTGACCCTACTATAGTCGGGGGTCCTGTCGAGTGGCGTAGAGATGAAGCGAACGCGATCACGTGCGTCGTGGGATGTTTACCTCGGCCGGCGAGCGCTCCGAAGATTCCGGAGGGCTGAGAGCGGCCACACGAGATGTGGTTGTTTTCGCCGATGATACATGGCTGGAGGCCTGGCGCGACAGTACTGCTGTATGGTGCATCTTCATGCCAGTATCTGCGACTAGCTCGCTACGTGGTCAGAGACAATCTTTGACAGAAGGGATTATAGGCACGGTAGTCGGCGAGCAGCGGGAGCGAGCCAAACAAGTACGATGTGCCTGTAACTGATACATAGAAGAGCTGGAAGCTTGGTCGAAGGAGAGGGATTTGAAGGAATATATGTCATCCAAACGTGCAAAGGTCGCACAACGCGTGTGCGAGCAAAGCGTGAAGGTAGACGCGTCGGGCACGCGTTATTTGTTTGGCCTGATCAACCGTTTGTTCCGTCACGCGTCTCTTCACGGCCTGCCTCCGCCTGGCTCGCCTGCGCTCGTCGTCGTCTCCTTTCCACCTCTTTCCCACCTCTTTCTTGCATCTTGCATACACCCACCTTGCACCCGCCGTACACGAGCTAGGGCCCTATAATCCAACACACGCGTTCTCCGCATGGCGACCACCCTCGTCCGCAACCCGCTAGCCGCACGAACTCAGCCCCACAACGCCGGCATGTCCATCTCCCCATGTCGGACCACGCTGAGGAAGCCTTCTGCCTTGAAGAGGCCCCTCTCACCAGAACCAGCCGCCGAGGTCGCCGACCACAGCTCGAAACGAGCCAGGACTGCCCAGGCGGTGGTGGTGGAGCAGTCGCCTACTCCGGCCGTGTCGCGTGCGGAGGCGAAGAAGGAGAAGGAGCGCAGACGAGAGAAGGACAGGCTGGCCCGTGAAGAGGAGTTCCGAATCAAGTACACGCGTGCGTTCCCGAGCTGGGTCTTTTACTTTGACCTCGACACCGGCAACCCTGAGATCGCGGCGACAAAGGCGCACCTGGAGAAGCGGCTCGCGTATATGGGTGCTGTGAGCAGTCTATCTATCATTATTCGAGCCACATCTGAACGACTGGGTCCTTCGTGATTTCTCGCCGCTTCGGGCTCCTCAGCGCATTGAAGACTTCTTCTCGAAAGATATCACCCACTTCATCACCCTCCACGACGTGGACGATAAGGAGAATGCGGAGAAGGATACGGCAAAGGGAGCAGCACAACCCTCAGGATTGCTCGGTAGTCCGATCAGGCTTCGGGGCCGGTACGCATCTAAGCAGCTCATTCAGCTTATGTGTGGCTAATCACTGTTCATAGGGCAATGGCCGGTCATCCCACCGCTGCGTCGCTGGTGCAGAAGGCACGATCGTTCAACATGAAACTGTGGTCTGCAGAGAAGCTCGGCAACATCCTCGACCGCTGTCAGGCTCCTCGTGTATCCTCCACTACCGGTTCCCTGCCCGCACGTGCACAACAAGTGCCAAAGGACCGTAATCTCGCTCGTTTGCTGGAGACAGAACGACTGCATGGCACCACGGAACGCGATCCGACACAACGCCGCCACGACTATGTCTACTTCTCGAAGGAGAGCTACTTTGTGCTCGTCGAGGATCTCCGACAAGAGCTCGCGACAATCGCCGCCGCGGAGTACCCGATCACGAAGAACAGGGACGGGAGCGAACGGGGCGCGTGGCCCGTCCCTCACTGTCATCCATTGTCTCGCGGACCGTTCCTACGGTATGACGAGCGCGAAGAGCGGCGGCGACAAAAGGCGGAGAAGTCTGAGCAGGACCGCAAGGCGGAGAAGGCACGGCGGAAGGCGCGACTGCAGCAGAGCGAACGCAAGCGCAGGGCGCAGATGCACGCGCGTATACAGGCGGCGCAGCAGCAGCACGACCTGCGCCGGAGCGCGTCGATGAACAACCTGCAACGACGCGCGACGTTCCCCGCGCCCGGTATGGAAGGCGGGTTCGTCGACCTCGACGCCGACTACGGCGAGTGTGACCCGATGGAGTCGGCGAACGCTTCCGGCTACCTAGCTTCCGCTGCGTACATGGCTGCTTCGGGGAACAGCGTTGGCATCACGTCCACGACCGGGACAACGTCGACTGCTGGCGCCCCCTTCCGTACGCTGCAGCTTCCGCCAGCGCTGAAGGAGAAGTTGCAGCAGCAGGTGACTACGTCCCGCCGCGCGTCCATTGCAGCCCCGATCCTGCAACGAGATAACAAGGAGAACGTGATGGGCCCGCCAACGACGATCCCGGAGCGTGCCAAATTCCTGCGCAAGAGCAAGAGCACGAACACCCTCAAACTCCCGAAGCGCGATGAGGCCACGAAACCTGGCTACTGCGAGTGCTGCCGGGTTAAGTTCGAGGACTTCAGTAATGTACGTCCCTCGTTCCCACATATGCTCATACCACGCTGACAGTGTGCGCGCATGACAGCACGTCGTGAGCAGGAAGCACCGCAAATACGCAGGGGACGATGCGCACTTCGAGAACCTCGACCGCGTGCTCGCGCGCGTCCGCCGCCGGACGGTGCAGGAGGTCGAGGAGGAGAACGCGCGCTTCATCGAGGAGGCGCAGGCGCTCGCGCTCGCGATGCCATCGAGTGAGGGCGAGGACTCGCAGGCGCTCATGCAGCAGGTCGGCGACGCGTCCTACGGGGACGACGTCAAGTGGGACGACTGGGTCGACGCCGGCAACTGCGCCATCGAGGTCTGAGGCCTCGGATGCCCTTCCCCTTGCTCTCAAACGAACTGAAGCCTGCGCCGGTCGCCTGCCCCGTGGGCGGGAGATCGGGACTGGCGACGAACACTTGCAAAGCTCATCACGCTCCGTTACGTTTCTTTTCACTTGGATTCGCACGCGCCCGCTACCGCTACCGCACACAGCACTGTACAATACCATATGATGTGTCGTCGTCACACGACGACGCCGAGTTGCGCTCTCGTTTATACCTGATTATAGAACATGCGCGCAATCACACATGTTTCAATGCCCACCGCCAGACTGATATGGTCCGAGCACCCTGCCCTCATGATGCCCGTCGATGAACTGCCCGCAGGACTTGGTATGTGCACGGTGGTTAGAAAGTTCCGAGTTCGTTGTCGAACGGTGGCGACGCAGGTCCGATACCGTGAACCTGATGCAAGCAGCACACGGACACGTCGCTGTGTTCCCCCGGTGCAGTCACTTTATCTCCCTGATGCAAAGCTTATGTGGACCGCGCTGCGGATGATGAACGGTAATGAACGTCATACGCTCTGCTACGGAACAATCATCAATGTGGGTATACTACAGATACATACAGTAACAATCACAACAACGCCGGAGAACACCATGATGCCAATGATCTTTCGTCCTCGTGACCACATATACAACGCATAACATAGGTAGAAAGGACCAAAACTTTCAGGTGATGCGAGCATAAGTATATCGCTGTCCTCATTGAATGGTCACGGTAAGAACCGTGACGATGCCGTCGATCGCGATGCCTGTCAGGACGCGTCAAAAAATCAGTGGGAGAAGCACAAAGAGCTGCCCGGGGGAAAAGGCGCACCGTGGTTCACGCCGTCAGAGCCGACGGGCAGGAGCCCGGTGACGTTCTCTGCAACAGTGCTGTAGATTATGCCGCCGAAGCTCTTCGTGCCCAGAGCCGCCGCAACAAGCTCGTTGCTACAGCGGGGATCAGCCATACACTCAACGGTGCGTTATCCGAGACTCACCGCCCAATGTCGTACCCATCAGGCTTGATGTCGTGGTTGTCCGTCGCGGGCTCCTCCGCCGAGACCCTTTTGGAAGAATTTGTTAGACTCCCGCAGGAGGACACGTATAGGACACTGCGCGGACGTACGCAAGGAACGCAGCGCCAGTGTTGGCGGAAGGGCCATTCTGGAAGTATACCCTGCAAAAATAGCCTTTCAGCGCACGTTCATCGCAAGACGGGCGCCTCGGGGACGCAGGCGTACCTGAAGTGGTTGCCGCCGATGAGACTCTCCAGACAGGTTCCGACGTCCGAATTGCCGTAATCCTGGCGGAGCTCGACCGTCTGGTTGACGGAGCCGTGACCGTCGCCCAAGTTGGCCGAGAAAGGGTTTCCGAGGTGGATGCCGAAGCATTCGGTAGAGCTACATGTTAAGTGAGCATGCGTTCGATATCGTATTTTAGGCGGTGCTCACAACCCGATAGCCCGCGCGTAGTTGGTGATGCCGTCCTCGTTGAGGATAGATGGCGAGCTCAGCCCAGAGATGATGACCTGCGCGGATATAGCTTCCGTGAGATACAGCGGTGATACAGCGGCATGGCGAATACGCACGTTCAAGGGCTCTCCCAAGCCATTGCCAGCGTCGATGAGCATCGACCCTCCCCCGTCCGCGGGGTTCACAAAGGCTTTAGTCTGGCGCACTGTCACGCTGAAGGCGGCAGGGACGGCGGCGAGCACGAGCACGGCAAGCTTGGAGAACATCTTGGCTAGCGAAGTACGCCGGAGAGTGGTGCACGAACGAAGGGGCCGAGGGCTGAAGTATGTCCTGGCAGCGTTGACGGCATTTATAGCTGGCAAGCTGAGGAAAAGAAGGGGGCAGACCAACGGTAACCAGTCCTTTCTTGGAAGCGATGGCAACGTCAGCGGGAGCACATGGCGACTGCAAGTCCAAAACAGCGGTGAGGTTGAAAATGGCAAGATGAGACCCGGTGATGTTAACGGCCGCTGCAAATCGCCATGTGGACTGCGCTCTGTACCGAGCAGAAATCTGCTCCGAGTCCGAGAGAGCGTGCCTCAGAGCACGATGAACGGGAGAAGGCGCACCGGGAGCATCGGCAACGTCTAACGGATACCATGATTGGCGGGGTCAGGAATAGACGCCGATCACGCGCACAAGGGGTTTGCCTTGTTGAGCGGACTCAGCGTGCTACCGACCGCTTCCTGGTGCCACACGAACGTATTCACGGTCGCATCGGCGGACGCGTCGCAACCACGTTCGTATCATGTGAGTCTCCGCGCCATTCGGCACACGTTCATCAACCTTCAGAACTGCCACCCTCGGGCGATGTGCTGTTATACACCGACGGACTTGATGAACACATCCTCGTATCTCGTGTTGAATGATGCATACCACGCTCACGGACTGAAGCGGATACGCGTTTCCGGGTTTAGCTCTGCTTTGGGTAGGAACCATGAGACTAGCAACGTGCTTGCTCGGGATGAGCGGCCTGAGCAAGGTGCTTGTGTTTGCGAGACACAGCGCCTGATAAGTACGTAGACCTACAAGTAAACAAAACTGTGAGGATGGACATATGACACGATGATTGATAACTCACCTTGAACATCTTGGCGCTGGTGAGGCCGTAGTGCGGCCGTTACCAGTCTTTCAAAGCTTCACGTCTCGATCCGCCGCCACTGGTCGTCAAAGTGCCGTCCGAGTCGGTGATTGCTTACTGGCGATGCAGTGCGCGACGTGGCTACATCGATGAATTCCTTCATTGACGATAATCAAACCGCAGAGGAGCTGGTCTACTGGACGACTGTAATAGTCTGACAACTTTCAAGAGGTGGTGGCGAGCGACAACGTTGAGACATGTCGGTAGGAGCCGGAGTGTCGATCCTAAAATGGTAATCAGCGTGGGCGAAACGTGGCGGGAGATTCCGCTGCTGCTTCGTGGCATCGTGTATCGTGGCGTTCAAGAGCATGCTGTCTGGCCATGCACCTTCGTCAGAGACATGACGCAGTGTTATCGCTAGCTGTCTAGTGGTCAGGAGATAGAATGAGCGCAGAAAAAGAGCAGATGACCGCAAGATGGGCGAACGACGAGCGATGGCGTGAGCTCGACGGATCTAAGTGTGACCAGGTACCGTCACCGTCACGCATCTGACTAGGTTCGTTTGGCCGAATTTGGTTTCTTGTCTGTACAAACTCGCATCGGCAGAGCGACTCCCTCTTGTCGTTCTTGCCTTCTCTGCCCCGCCCGTTCTCTCCCGACCGCTGCTTTCTCGTCCTCTTTGCTGATACATCTCCTTTGGCTATCCTCTGCAACACGTTTGAACGGTCTTTCTCTAGGCATCCCTCAGCGTCCTATCACAATCGTCCGGCACTGGACGCTCTTTCGGTACACATATCAAGGATTTGAGTACGTGGATCTCCATCCGCTATCGCGAGACATAGAGCCACTCACCGTTCTTGTTAATACACAGCTCATACCTACTCACGGCCACCATGGCGGATTCTCCCGCCGCTCAAAGCGACTCTCCGGCCGAATCCGGCGACGACAGTCAGCTCACCATCCGTATTCCGAACCCGAAGGTGTACATGGCTCGTCAGTCTCAATGGAAGGGAAGGAGGGGAAAACCGAGATGTGACCACTGTCGATTAAATAACCTCAAGGTTCGTCATCTTTTCCGTTTCTGTTCCTTCGTTTGCTGTATATTGGGGCAGTGCGACCGAGTATTGCCCACATGCAACCACTGCTGGGCCGCAGGACGCGAATGCAAATATACTCCGCTGCCTACCCCCGCACATCGTGGTATTCCGAGATGCGACAGATGCCGCCTGAAGAATCTGAAGGTATGTCCTTCAGTGGCCTCATATTACTGTCTGTGCCTACAGGTACCATTCTAGTGCGACCGTAACCTCCCTGTCTGTAACCACTGCCAAGAAGACAACGAAACGGACTGCAATTATACTCCGAAGAAGCGACACAAAGTTCCTTCGGACCATGGTCCAGCACGCGACCGTCCCGTAGCGCCATATGCTTCCAAGACCGCCTCCTTTCTGGTCAACGAGCATCCTGCTGACGAGGAATCCCCGAAGAATGGATCACCCGCTGGGCCCTCCAGCGGACCAGTTTTCGAAGGCGAGATGCGCACCGAGCCTCTAATTAGGCAATATGTTCCTCCACATTCACTGCCACCGGGGGCGGCCATCGACGAAGAAGTGCCGATGGAGCAGGATCCTGACGGATCGTTCCAACAGTCTGGACCTGATGGGTCTTTCACATGGGTAAATGTGCTCTCCGTAATGTGCCGCATTTCTCGCGCTGACGTCCGAATGCGACTGGAGCAGGGAATGATTGTCACGACACCGCACATCGATCCGTGGATGCACCCCTCTTTCGTGCCGCTGCCAGACGTCGTTCTCCGAGGCCTCCGCGCAGTCAACGCTATCGAGATGCCCTCGCGCCACGCGTTCGAGGAGGCGCTTTACAAGTTCTTAACAGGCCTGTCACAGGAGCTGCGGGAGACGGCCACCTTTCCGGCGGAGATGTACGCCGAGGTCTCCCGAGCTATATCGGAATCCCGGCTGCCGTCTTTGTCGCTCAGGCTTCAGACGTGGACCTCGTGTCACCACGCGCGTTCCGGCTCGTCGAAGCGCCATCTCATATTGCTCCCGCGGGACGCATTCTACAACATGAACAGGGAAGACGAGGAGAAGCTGCGGCTGAACTACGTCATGCAGGCTGACGGCGAGGAAAATAGCGAGAGCGCGAAGAAGCTGGCCGAGAACGGGCTGAGCCCCCTCCAGTCCGCGGCGGTCTTCGAGCGTGTGCCTGTACAGAACCAGATTTACGACGTGCTGGTGTACACGCACAGGACGCACGGCTCTTCCTCCACGATGCTGTTCGAGGCCCGGCGTATCGGCGTGGTAGGTGGCGCGGCTTGCACAGTTGAACCTCGCAACTGACTTTTTGAGGAGCAGGCTACAATTACCTGGCCGATGGTCGAGATGTTCATCCGTCTCTGTCCGCTCTGCAAATTGCGTTCGAAGGGTAACGGCCGCCCTCCTGCTGCGGATGAGGAGTCTCCGTCTGCGGCATCGTTCCGGTCAGCGTCCGTCTCGGTGAAGCGATAGCTGAGCGCTCGTATACATTTGCCGTCTGTTTCATCAATACGCCTTCTTCTAACCTGTCGCTCAAACCTTTACTACTGTTGCATATCGAATCTCCAATAATCCGGGACTCTGGTGTAGCGCTCTCGTGCTGTACCTGCTATCTAGGGCTTATGATTGCTGTACATTTTTTGTAATACTATAGCCTAACGCGCCAAAACACGTCCATCAAGTGGCCTGCCGCCGTATTGCATACAGATGATGTTATACATTTTATCGGAACTGCGTGTATTGGTACGGGGGGTATCAAGCCAGTGTCCCTTTCAAGCCCTGTCGCGCACTAAGCTAGCATTATGGGAGACGCTGCACAACTATAGTGGTATCATCCATCCACCGCTCTTCCATCTCGATCGTCAGGTTCCGCGACACAAGCTGGGTATCAGCACCACCTATGGCTTCCCTGAGAAGCGACAGAGCCAAGTTGGTATGCGTGCGGGCAGCGCTCGGTCCGGCTATTGAGTCTAGCTCCTGGCCGACGACCTGCACCCACTCCATGGCCATGTCTTGGAAAGTATAGCCGTCATATAAGTCGGAGAGCCCGTCGGAGCAGAGTATCAGTATCCTCTGAGGCGCGGCATTGCTCTTCACCTGGACACCCCCGTCTCTGTCCTGGAGTGGGATGTGGTAGACGTCGGGAGTGTTCGAGAGATATGGGGGCGTGCGGATGCGCGGGACGTGCGGCTCCATGACCTCGGGCGAGAACCAGTCGGCGTCGAGGTGCTTGAACACGAGCTCGGCATACACTGCGGGCAGCTTCAGCCACGCATCGCCGATCGCTGCACGGACGGATAGGCGGCTCAGGCATCGGCGCACGAACGGAGCCGCGCAGCGGCGGGGACTGCGGACGCACCTCTCGTCGGTGCGAGGAAGCCCAGAACCCGGTTATTCCACGTGCAGTCCGTCTCTTCTGGATGTTCTGACCGTATGCGCTCCAATTCCCCGGGGTTACTCCCGTTGTGAATAGAGTTGAGGACGGTGCCCCGCCAGTTTCCGGCGCCGTCCTTCTGCCCCAGGACTGGCCGGCGCGGTCAGCGTGCCGCCGCGGGGGCAGTAGCGGGTGAGGTAATTGACGTACCCGCGACGCAGTCGCCTATGTTGGCGACCCATAGATGGCTTTTTGTGTGATCGACGAGCGCGACGAGCGCAGTAGTGCCGCCGAACGCGCGTGCGGCTCTGAGATACCCCGACGGTCCCTTCTCCGCAGGAGAACAGTCGCTCAGGAGCTGCTTCACCCGCGAAGGGTGGAGGCCCCGCAGCTCTTCTGTCTTGCCGGATGGGAAGACGGCGAGAAAGTCGGATACCAGCGTGCTGTCGAGGTGTTCCAGGGAACGTTCCAAGACGCTAGTGACGAGAGTGGGGATCTTGGCGTCGGGAGGCCGTGAACGCAACGCAGCGGCTAAAGAATCCTTCAAGTAAGGCCCTAGCGCTGCTGATATGTGGTCGACGGTATGGTGGTTCATATGACCTGATAAATGTCGATTTGTCAGTATCAAATTATGCCACATAGGTCCGGCGTGGACGGACGCACCGTCAAACACAGCCGTGTATGTCCAAGTGCCGCAAGGGAGTGCCCACTGCTCAACCTTATGTCGGTCCTGACTGCGGTAATGCCATGTCCTACATGGTTGTAGAGACGCCGCGTCGACACTAGCCACCGTCTGTGGGCACGCGAGCCTCCTTAGCTCGTCCGCTACTGCAGACTCTGAGAGCATGCGATATGTCCACCGCTCGGGGCCCCCGCGGTCCATGTCTGTCGTGGCAAAGTCCTTGACCTCATCGAGGGTGCGCTGCAGCTGTGATTCACTGGCGGGTGTCAGGTCAATCACGCGGAGGTCCATAGCCCTGTGGCGAGAGAGGGTACTGCAGCGAGACGGACAGGTTGTTCAACACATCTGACGCGCGCTGGAGCTGGCAAGAATATAAGGAGGGGTCGAAGATGGATCTCACGGAGAGAGAAGGAGCAGATGTCGCCCGCACCGCCGCGCGGGGCCCCCTTCTGAGCAATCGGCGAGCTTTCTTTCTTCTGCCAGGAATCGGAGCGCCGGGGGTTTATGACACTGGATGACTGCGCTCATGATGCAAGAAGGCGTCGATGGGCTGATTGACATCAGACTCCGGCCCCTCGAGGCGGCTGTTGCATTCCCTGGAGAACGCCCGGGGGCCGTCGTCAGCAGTGGCGGCGTGCGCACGTCCGGTAACTGAATGCAAAGCCTGTTCCCGACGAGAACCGGCCGCGTGCCGCATTTCGTCAGCGACGAGCCGCGGACACGCGTTGAAGAAGAGGGTATCTGAGTTGCCGGAGGGCCTGAGTACTCGTGGCACAAAAACAGCGAAGGTGTCGAAAGAGACCGAACAGATTCTCAGGCTGGCGCATATGGTGATCTCGAGGGCGTGGGCGCCCCCGCATTGCTTTAAGTAGTAGCTGAACACCACGGCTGCCATTCTGGGAACACAACGTCGCCAACGCGCCAAGCCGCCTGCCCCCATGCAGCCGACCGTCCTTATATTCGCCCTCAACCGTGCGCGTTGCGACAAAGCGAACGGCCGGGCTCGTCGCCGACCCCGTGCGGTCATCTATCTATCAGCCAGCTGTCTTCAGAATGTCGCCACAGAATCAAATTTCCGTGCCCGCCCGGCCCAGAGGAGCGTGAGCTGTGCAGGAATTTGCCGTCGCAGCGGTCGAGGGCGTTCGAAATCGCCGCAGAGCGTGTTTGATCTGTCAAAAGATACCGCGTCCGCGATCTGAACTCAATGCACGGGCCCCTCTCCCCTCCAGCAGTGCACGAAATCGAGGGTGCGCGACGACACACCACACCCGCGGCGCACGCCGCACGCCACCACCCCCAGGGCCTCCGGCACCTTTCTGTCCTGCCAGGCAGGCGTATGTCGACGCGCGCGCCCGGGTGGGGGGCGCATGACCCGCTGCTTGACTAGCGGGACCACGCCGCGCAG
This sequence comes from Trametes pubescens, assembly GCA_001895945.1. Lineage (NCBI taxonomy): Eukaryota > Fungi > Basidiomycota > Agaricomycetes > Polyporales > Polyporaceae > Trametes > Trametes pubescens. The sequence goes on from MNAD01000735.1 coordinate 10,887, forward strand.
GGCGCGCAGGGCTTCGCCCGCTTCTTGGAAGCCCAGCAGATGATATCAAGGAAGACCGACGTCGCGCTCCACGGAGGTCCGTGCAGGCCCGGTACGTAATCGCTGCCTTTCCTGCGCAAAAGAGAGTGCAGGGGCGCCCCACAGCCGCACCCGAACCGGCGCACGCGGGTGCTGCCCCTGCGCGGCGACGCGGACGCGCAGAGCCACAGCCCCCATGCGGCGACCGCTCGCGTACGCAGCGGCCCTGCGCAAGCCTCCGAACAACGAGGCAAGGCAAGTGCGTACGCCGCCTTCCTGCAGAACAAACGAGCATCGCGCCAGGGGAGACGAGCCAGGCCGCGGCTGCGGCGCGCTGGGCAGAATGACGTCCTCCCCGCTCGCCATCCATGCGCAGAACTCTATCGGCGCACGGCGTGACCGTGGTTCTAGCGTGCGCGTCCGGGGCCGGGTGCTTCGATCGATGGCTGCCAGCCCTTCCGCCGCCCCTCGAGGTTGCGTAGCGGACCGTGCCCGTCCGCGTTCGTTCTGCAGGGAAGGCATACCGGAGATTCCGCGAAGCTCGCGCCCGTAGCCGGAATATTCTGTGTGCTGCGTGATGTTTCTATCCGTGCATACGACATCGCGATATCGCCGGGCGTTGAGGGCAGGCAGCGGCGTATGGCTGCAGCAGAGTATCGAGCCGTTGTGCACCGGCTCGATTAAAACGAGGGTGGGCGCACCCTGTTGCTGCTGTATGGAGGTGATAGAATCGACGCACTGTATTGCCTTAAGCGGTGAATACGGGATTCCTGGGCGAATGCCCGACCCTGATCGCAATGCGTGGTGCGACCCACATAGAAGGCATCAAAGGACCTGGAGCAGGAGCTATCAACGCCGAGTTTCGTCCGGATGGTACATACACATCTGTATTGCCGCGCGTAAAGGCTGTTTCCTGCGCATCCTCGGAAATGGACTAGGAACCCGTCTACAATACCGCCCCCCACTGGCTCGGGTTCGTGCTCGTGCAGAGTAGTCTGCCGCCCGCTCCCAAACGCCGCCGGATCGACGCCATGCTCGAAGAGGGTTGCTATGAGGAGCGGAGCTCGAAGCTCGCGAAGGCCAGGTCGTATCCTCCGAACTCGTAGTTGATCTTGTCCGTGCGCTTGTACAGCCCCGCGAACGCGCTGTCTCGCGCACACTCCGCCTCCGCACCCTCCGCGCGGTCCGCGCGCCCCGCGGGGAGAGTGAGCGCAGACTTGAACGCGCGCTGCGCGGACTCGACTGCGCTCTCGCCCTCCTCTTCCTCCGTCAAGTCGTTGTCCTTGCACGAGATGAACAGGGTGAGCGTGAGCCGGCCCGGGCGGAAGATGTCGACGACGCGGCGGATGAGGGTCTTCAGGTCAGGTACGCTCGTCGCCTTGTCCGTGGGCGAGTGCGGGAGCGGCACATTGCACTCAAACGACGCGTAGGACCAGCCTTCCTCTGGGGTCACATGGATGGTGTAGTAGCCCTCGCCTGGGTGCGCAGAGTTCTGCCCAGCGTCTGGACGCCACTTGATCAACGCGTTGCTGGAGTATCCGCATGGAGAGAATGAGTAGGCGTCGAGGGTTGTAAGGTGTGGAGGGAAGATCTCCGTGATCCCAAGCTTGGAAGACAGCGCCATGCCGTCCGCGCCCGCCGTTGCATCTGCCTCCTCTGGCGGTGCTGGGTTGAAGAACGGTGCACGGGCCTCCGCGGAGAGGTGTGTCATCATGATCTCGATGGTATAATCGGACTCGAAGAAGTCATCTGCGTCTGCGTTGTCTTCCCCAGAGGTGTTCCCGTTCACGTTCGAAGAGCCGGGCTCAGGATGATCGACATCGACAGGCGACAGATGGGGAGAGCTAGGTGCTGTGCCGCCGGTAGAAGAACCGCCTTCGGTTGGCGATGTGAGGTAGAGCAGCCAGTGATCACCGTTGACTTTGCCGATAGTGTAGGCAGAGCCGTTTGGGAAGAGGTTGTCGAGGAACTGGATCTCCGTCCTCCACTCGCGATGGGGGCCCATTTGCCTTTCCGGAAACATGAAGGCCTTTCGGGAGTAGAAGAGACGGTACACTGAGGGCAGGCCCGCGTGGTCGCGAGCAATTTCGAGGATCCTGGGTACACCCAAAAGGTTCAGGGTCGTCCCGCATGTTTTGAGGATGAGGCGGTGAGGGGACACGAAGAATGAGGATTCACTGGAGGAGCAGGACAGATGTCAGCATGTCCCTTAGCGTTCGGATACAGACGGCCACAAAGCACGCGAGCAATCGGACTCATGGTGTGATCCAACGAGTTGAGACGCAGCCATTACTCGCAACGTGCCACAAGCGTCTTATTGATAATGCATTCGATCGGCAAGATAGCGGGCGACGGAGTACATGACCACAAGCGGTCGTGCTTTAAGTTGAAGTGCGAAAGGTACGCACCTGAGGAGGTATGCATCTGTCTCCGTCCCTTCCACGACGGACAGAATTTTGCACTTGACGATGTCAAGCATCTCCTCCCACACCACCCGGGGCACCCTACGCAAGCCGAACTTGCCATCCGTGCTGGATGTAGCGTCCAGACAGTCCGCGGCGGAGGGCGCGAACCAGATCTCGAGGAGCTTTTCGGGGCCCTCAAACGGGCCGTTGGCGGCCGGCTCGAAGTCGGTCTCGGCAGATATCATGGTTGAGCAGCAGGTGGTATACAACACGCTATCTGGGGCGGTGGTGACGGGCGAAAGAGTAGGCGATCTCTGGACGCATGAAAGGGACGGCTAGGGGGGGAGGAACAGAGTCCGGAGGCTCAAAGCATCTAGCGCCCAAAATTCGAAAAGTGAGCGATCGATAGACGCCCCAATCCGGAAGGCGCGGTGGCTGTCCTCCACGTCCTCCCATTGGTTGGCGCGCTTCCCCCGCGCGGAAGATGCCGCCGGGTGATTGCCGGGGCGTGACGCAGCTCGTCCTCGCCGACCTCGACGCGCTCGTCCCTGCCGCGAAAACCTGAGCTCGTCGTCCGCTGCGCCTCCCGCTCTCTCTTGCCTCTACCACCTCTAGTATCCTTCTGTTGCCGTCGCGAATGGTCCGAAGTTTCATTCTGCGTATCCCGGTCGTGCGCGCCCTCGCGTCGCGTGTCTCGCAACCACTGCTCCCGCTCACCACTCGCTTCGCTCCCCGAGCAGCGGCCTCCAATGCACGACCCTTCTCACATTTCCCCGCACGCCTCTCTGCATCACCACCACCCTCGCCACGATCTCCTGAAGACCCCGAGTCTTCCAGCCACACTCTACCGCCCGATGCGTCACTCACGCAGCGCCTCAAACACCTCATAAAGTCCTACGGGTGGTATGCACTCGGCGTGTATATCGTTCTTTCCACCCTCGACTTCACCGTCGCCTTCGCCGCCGTGAACGTCATCGGCGCGGAGCACGTCTCCAGAGTCGCCGCGCAGGCCAAAGAGTACTTCGCTGGCCTCATTCACTCAACACCGCCGGAGCCCGGTCGCGAGGAGATGGAGACCGCGGCTTCGCACGCCGCCTCCGGTGGCCACGAGGGTCTCATGGCGATGATCGTCCTCGCCTACACCATCCACAAAACACTCTTCCTCCCTATCCGCGTCGGCCTGACCGCCGCTGTCACGCCGAGACTCGTGCACTGGCTCCGGGCGCGAGGCTGGGCTGGGAGCGCCGGCACTCGGAGGGCTGCACAGGAGGTCCGAGAGAAGATCCGGAACAGGCGCGATAGGGAATGAGCGGGACGCCAGTTGACTACGACCAACGCCCATCTGGACGCCGGGCACTTCTCAGCAGCGATGGTGAGTCGAGTGGCAACGTAAATATGGATCCCTCCTCGGTGACTGCTCACACCTCGGCTATCGTACAGGAGACACTTATACACTACTCATACATGCCAATAACCTATACCGCAACCCACAAGCCTTAATTATCACGATACGACGCGGACTCAGGCTGGAGGGGCGTCGCCATCTATCTGGTGTTCAGCTTATATATGTTCACGACACAATGACCTGGCTCACCCTTGAGAATCCCTTCCTTCACGAGTTCATCGGGCTTGGGTCGCGCCTGCAGTGCATGTTCGAGTTTGTCCTAACGATCTCCCAGTATTCAGATTTCGAGCGGCTCCACTAGGTTGTCTATGCTCACCTCGAGCTGGGAGCGCTGCAGCTTCTCCTTTGCAGCTTGCAGTGAGGGTGCGACGGTATCATCTAGGCTCCGCCACGTTATTTAGCGATGGTCCTGATCAGAGGGCGCGCGCGCGTACCCTTGAGGATGTTGCGATCGATGAGCTCGTGCTTGTCGGGCCGCTGTGCGAGGCTCTTCTCGAGTTTGTGCGCGGCTTCGGGGTCGATCGACGACTTGCGCGTCGGCATGGGTGGGCGAGGTGTCTGGGTTGGCGCAACGGTAGCTATATGCGTCGCATGTGCATGTATGCGCACAGAAACACAGCACAGCATGTCAGTGATGTATGTCAGGCGCGGTGGGCGCAGGACGCACACATCGTATCGATCGGTCGCAGAGGTAGGAGGACAGGTAGAGGTTGGTGGAGAGAGAGATGAGGGATAGGAGACAAGGTTATATCGAGGCCTAGGAGCGCGCTCCGCCCATGCACGATCCATCTGCGTTTCTATAGTGCTGCTATTTAACATGTTCCAGATCCCGCAGAGACCCGTGACCGGCGCATGGCATCGAGCTTCGCGACTCGTCTGTGGCTCGACTACCATCGACGCAACTCGTCGATGTCCTGGTCGCTATCGAGACGGCCGTCCTCCCTTCGTAGGATTCAATAACCCTGTTATTTCAAGCTTCAACACTGAGGTGAGCGCTGTGATCATCTGCGATGTAAATCAATATCCTACATGAGGTCTCCTTTCTTCTCTAGTCACTCCAAGTTCAAGACTCGTCGAATTTCAGGCCCGTACGGACAATGCGCCAGCTACTTATCCTCGATATCCTGGAACTTGTCTGCGAATTGCTCGATGACGTAGCGACGGTGCTTTCATTCTCAGTCGTCTCCCGCGTCCTTCGCCCGGTAGCCTTGAAACGGCTGCTTCGCATGAGGCCGGTCGCCCTCGTCGACGAACGATCAGTCCGCGCATTCCATGGATTCGTTTTCACCGACCCAGAGTCCTGCCTCGCCTTCATCCGCGCTCTGGACATCCGCATCCTTAAACTGGAGGAGCACGCTCGTCAAGACATCGCACAGTACATTCTGGACCTCCTTGAACGCGCTACACACCTCAAGTCTCTCACCCTGCCTCATCCCAAGTACACCTTCCAATGCCTTGCGGATCTGCGGATACCTGCAGCTATCAGCCGGCTAACTACGCTGCGCGAGCTCGGGCTGCTAGGAGAGTGCGACGAGGTGGAAGCGATTATCAAGTCCACGCGTTCCGTCTCGTCGCTGCGTGTCCTCCGTGTCTCACTGAGTTCGCTACCCGTCTTTGATGGAGAGGATGGCATCCCGACGGCCGAATTCGACGCGCTTATGTGCCATCTCGCACCTACTCTTGAATTCCTCGATATCACAGAGCGGACGATGCTCTTCAGAGAAAAAGGCGCGCAATATTCCGCCCTGCGGTCGCTCAGGATGGGCATGGACCAGGGTATCCTACGCACGGATATTCTCGTGCACAAGTTCCCTGCGCTGGATGGCACACTATCGCTCGGCCCAATGTACGAGCTGGAAGAGGACGTGCCGAACCAATGGCGGATCCGCGAGGCGAACAAGGAACGACAGCGGCGGCGGTCGTGGGCACATCTGGACCGCGTCATAGGGGACATGCTCTCTGTCTTTGTGCTTGGCCTGACATGCCCTGTGCGTCACCTCGTGCTGGACATGCACCACACGTTACACCTGACGGAGCACCTGGTGGACATCCTGCGCACGACGCCGCCGACTCATCTGAAGCTGACCATCGTACTGTGTTACGGCCCTCGAGTGCGCCCAGAGTTGTTCCCCCCGGAAGTCATTCCGCGGCTCACACACCTCGCGCTCGTGCTCGTGTACGCCATACCCCAAGCACAATACAGGCTCGTCGAAGGAGAGGCCGTCGCCACCATGCAGTGGAGAGAACTGCTCGTGCGTGCCCATTATTCGTGTCAATGGTTCCGAGCTGCGTATTGATCGTTACACTCTCGCGTCCCAGTCCAAAATCGTCGAGGCCATCCGTCCGCTGCGCCTCACCCACCTGCGCATACTCGTCTGGGTCAACATTAAATCCGCGCACGGCTTCAACGGCTCGGTCTCGTACTCTGAGGACTTTGTCCGCGCCATTGTCATCCTCGACCACCAGCAGGTCGCCAAGGAGCTGATGGATGCCGTCCCATCCCTACAATACGTTTTTCTCAGCGTGGGGAGCCAGTTCAATGTTTTAGGGGCGGTGCCGCGCGACCTTGTGAAGCGCGGCCCTTGGCTTGCACAATCTGCTTGGAAGAATATGAGGAACGGGCCGCTGCCCTCCGAAGACCTACAGAAGCTCGACGAGGACGTGATAGGGCGCATGCTGGCGGACGAAGACCTTGCTTTGTCCGCGCGGGACAATGTGGGTCATTACGCATGCGCGCCGACTTTATGATCTGACACGGATGTGTGCTAGGACATGATGGGGCTCGATATTGAAGAAACATAGTCCACACGAAACCGTACCATGGCCCGTCCCGGAGCGATACAAGCATCGATAGCTGATGAGGCCTTGTTGCTCGTAGTGTCGGTATAGATTTTTGCGCTATTGTGGCCTCCATTTGCGCAGACCAATACGAACCGATAGACCCTTCTGTTTTGCTGCGACTGGGCTCGCCGTGGACAGCCGTCGCGTCGATGGGCGTCGCCAGCAAAGGACATATCAACAAATCTGTTGCAGAGCACAATCCCCGTATCGACAGCAGGGTGATACCTTACAGCGAGCTGTATTAATTACCACACCCGTAAGCTAAGTATCACGTTCGCTCGAGTTGTTGTCCTCCAGCTCTATAGTCAGCGCATACAACCCGCGATTGTTCCCGCTGTCCATGTAGTCGGTCCACGCTCCGAACGTCAGCTTCACCCGGAACCCCGTCTCGCTCACGAACTTTGCAGAGCTGTCCCGCCAATCCTGGACGTGTGTCGTCTTGCAAGACTCCGGCATCGGCCTAGGTCGATAGACGCTTCGTTCTGTATCCGCAACCACCTCCGGGTGGACAGGCGGCCCCTTGAAAGAAACCAGGGCAGTGAGGTGCACAGGCACGAATGATGAGTGCGACACGGGGCACGGTCCCAGTCCTATGTTAATGTTGTTCGGATACGAGTCGCCTCTGCGCGAGAGCACGACGCAGACTAGTGGGCCCTTTCGGGGAATGTGGACGACGGTACGGTCCGCGGAGGGTGCGGCGGAGATGGTATAACCCGCTTTGAGCAGGTGCGCCACGGTCCATTGCGGGATGATCACCTCGCACGGACAGAAGAAGAACGACCGCGCAGGCGTGTCGCTACCATTCTCTGTGGGCGGCCGTCGGATGTTGTGCCGGGTCGCATACGACTCCATAGGTAGCTCGAAGGGGCGATACGGAATGTACACGGACGCCAGCTCGGGGCCCGCCATACCACTTGGGGTCTTTGATAGATACGTCGGGAATAGCTCGTGGCCCTCCCGGAGGCAGCGCAGCGTTGCGCCACGCACGAACCCGGCGGGGTACCGGCACCCGACCTTGTACTGCTCGTGGTTCTGGTCGAGCGGCGAGCGGAGGAGGAGCGCGACGAGCCCGTCGTTTGCATCCGCGCACGCGAGCACGGCGACGTGAACCGTCAGCTGCGGGTGCGTCGCGGACAGTGGCACGGGTCGCCAGAGGATGGCCAAGGGGAGGCGCGTGCGGATGCCGTAGCTCGTGATGGTGTACTCGGGCACGGGTACCTTCGTCGCGATTTCGCGCTCGAAGTCGTCGAGCGGGAGCGGCGTGATGCCCCCGGAGTGCTCGAACGCGGTGGGCGACGGCGCGAAGAGGTACCCGTTCGGTATGTCTTCGCGTGTCGTTTCTGACAGTGGCGCCTTCAGGAATTGGTCGCAGGACCACGCGTACCGCTCATAAACGAGCGGGCCCCACGCGAAGATGCTCTGGTCTGGAGTGTGCCTCAATATCTCCTCCTGCAGACGGTAGAACGCATTGCGTCCCTCGCCGTAGATGGTCGGGATGTTGACGCCGAATATGCCCATCAGAGAGTACGCCTCGTCCTCCACCCGCGTGGTCTTCCGCTGTGCAAACCACGCCATACGCCGTGCGACGCTGACGGAGCTAAGTGGCCGCCTATGTTCGAGGATCGCGCGCTCGACGCCTGAAACGTCCTCCACGACATCCGCGAGACTCGTCTTCGTCCCGAACGGCCTCCACTCCTTCGAGATGAATACGAGCTCCCGTGGCGCGATGAGCTCCTGCAACGTCCACCCGCGGCGGAACCAGCGGCTCTGGCGAAATTGTGAGCCGCGCGCGCGTGGGTCCTGCTCGTCGCTGACGTCGTGCAGGAAGGCGTAGCACACGCCTGCTTGCGCGTACCATTGGTACATAGAGTTGATAGCCTCCGAAAGCTCCGCGCTGCTCGTCTTGTCGATGCAGCACGTGTCTACCCACAACCAGCGGTACCCCCGCGCCTTCGCGAACGCACAGCATTCGCGGATCTTCTCCGACGCCTTTGCGAGGGGCGATCCCGCCGCGCGTCCGGCGAGTCGGCCGAGACGGGCACCCCAAGCTTCGCGCGGCGAGACTATGTGTAGGGCTTGTAGCTCTTGAAACGATTGTTCTCTGCCCGTAATCCAGACATGTGAAAGGATGGCGTAGTTCTCGCGCGAAGGGTCCGCGATGTAATGTAGCTTTCCGGTTGTGGTGTCCAGGAGCCACATAGCCTGTGTGATATATCCACTTCTCGAAGTCAGTTCAAAGCACGGTTGACATTCTGAGGGAAGTTAAACATACGGAAGTAGGGCTTTACACTGGGGTGCTCTCGTGGTGTGTGCGGTCGCAGTGATATATGGGGCATCCGAGTATAGGCTGTGCACTTCCAAGTCAAATGTCAAATAAACTGCGCATCAGGGATGATACAGTTGATAGCGCGGGATCGACAGAAACATTACGGCTTGCTAGAGCGGCCGATGTTCGAGGAGGCCACTGATGGCACATCAGAGTACGACATCCCGAAACCTCCTGAGGGGCAAACCCACCTTTTTGTACAAGGAGATCCTCCCATACTGTCCGCACTCTGGCTGCATGACATTGCAGGGATGCCATGCTCACTTTTAGCACTCACGCAGTCATGAACTTTATGGCGGCATGAACGGCGTGTTATACTGGACACGAAGTCCTTGCAACACTCAACGTACAAACAGCCGAGGTCACATACCCAGCCAGAAGTCATCATCCGCCCCCTTCGTATCGTTCTGCTCCTGTTCCCGTCTCTTCTGCAACTCGCTCGCGCGAGCTTTCGATTCCTCCCGGCACTCGCGAACGAGCGTGCGCGTCTCTTGGATGCCGAGCCGCACACGCTGCACTTCTGTCGCGACGTCATTGTCCATCGCTTCGAGGAGGTTGAGTAGCGAGATCACGTCCTTGGGAGAAATCGGCGCGGGCGAGGAAAACGTAGAAGATAGTGATGAGGAAGAGGATGCAGGTGAAGATGACGATGAGGTGGGCCCCCGAGCGCCTGATTGAACGGGAGGGCGATCGGCCCCGAGGTCGCAGGGACCGATGGTGATGATGGGCAGGGGTTTTGCGAGGTTATAGAACAGATCGGCAGGCAGCGTCCCAGATAGGAGCGGAGACTGGGAGATTGCGACCGGGAGGAGAGGCGCGCGAGTACGGGTGGTGTGATGCATGGCGCACGCGAGTCTAGGTACACTTAGAAGGAGTGAGTGGGCGATGTCGGAATGGCGAAGAGTCGCGAGAATAGGTGGTCAGTAGGCTAGAGTGCTGGGAAGTGTCGGACGCAGTGCTGCGAGCTATATAGGCCACCGAGGCTGACAAGACGCATGCTTTCAGAGGCTGACATGTTGCGAAGACAGAGCCGAGCAGGGCACGCGGTTGGAACTCAACCTGAGCAGGCACGCAGATAGGCAACGAGAGCAGCTAGAAGCTGAGCCGCGGGAGCACCGCGCGAGAGAGGGACGTCGCGAAGATGATGGTTCACAGAGAGACGGGAACGCCTGCGGCCCTCGCGCGAGGACTCGGGGGGACGCCCGATTACGTAAGCGCATACAGCGTCAACGAGCGGAAAGACGGCGTCGAGCGCAACCTCGGTCATCGACCTCACTCCATCCTCGACCTACACGATATGTCTCTCGCCAGGGCGGCCGGAGCCGTTTTGCGCCCAACTCAGCGGGCTGGCACCTCTCTTCTTCAGCGCAGAGCGGCATCTTCGCATGCTCACGACGAGCACCACCACGATGAGCACCACGGGGAGTACCACGATACGAACGTGTACCCCCCTGAAGGTGCGTATGCCTCCAATACTCTTTGCGAGTTACTCGAACTCATTGTATATGGCTTTGCACGAAGTGTTCAACACGCCCTTCTGGAGGACGGCCGTTATCGCCGCGTTCGGTGTCGTCGCGTTCTACAAGTTCGCTCCTGCCCCCAGCGACGAGACTCTGATCGCGAAATACGTCTCGCGGACGATGACGTCCGGGGAGGTGTGGAAAGACATACTGTTCAAGCACCTTCTGCTCTCGGCGCAGGGCTCGGACGAGACGCTGCTCATCGCTGACGCGAAGCCCCCGGTCGTGCACCGCTACCGCTTCCCCCAGTGCGTTCTGCTCATCCTCAGTGGACTGTCCGACCATTGTCGTGGCTGATACAAGGCTGACCTATCCCTGTTTCTTGCTTTTTATAGGAGACTTGACATGTACTCTCCCCACTCTTTGCCTGTGGGTCTGAAGCTCGATGCCAGCGACGTCGCTGTAAAGAGAGGCTAGATAATCCAATCATCGCTTTTCCCTCGTCCCCTCGTTCAATTTTTGGGCGCAGCATCTTCTATGCTCAGAGAACTCCAGTACAACCTTCGGTGAGTTGCTGCAGCTGGACCACATCAACGACGTAAGGAATACCTCGGCTGCCATTGGTCGATCGGACTAGCTGGTTCAATTGCGTCAAGTCTAGAAGCACACTACTGTACACTGCAATTGTACACGAATCATCCAAACCTGCCGACGACACTTGGTTGAACAAGTTTCACGGTGCAAGCACGTACTCCATCAAGCTTTGGACTGCTTCGCGCGCGCCTGCTTGAGCTCCTCGACCTGCTTGGCAGTGGGGAGCACGAAGTCGAACTTCCACACCCACACACGGCCCCCGTGCACCTCGCCCTCCTTGAAGCCGAGTTCCGCCCAACGCTTCCGGTCGCTCTCCTCGGTGAGCTGGCAGATGAGCGATTTTTTCGTGGCGAATACCGGGTCCGTTCCGAGGAAAGGCGAGTGCGATGGGTAGAGCGCGGTCGTTAGGCTGTAAGTCGTAAGTCATTTTCAGCAAAAACGTTAAAGGGAGGTCAAGATCTGAGACGCACTCGTCATAGCCAGGGGCCTTGACCGTAAAGTGGATGTGAGATGCGCGATGGGGGTGGCGACCTGTATTGGTATATGCGTCAACAAGTACTGCGGTGGGCCTTTGGGATCCGAAGTATACTGACCTAGTGCATGCAAAAGTTCTCCAGTAGGTCCATCGCTCGGCTACCAAACAACAACTCGTGAGCCAGGCTCTACCCGAAGCCGACCAAGAGAGACATACAATGGGGTACGCTGTAGGCAAGATCCCGCGGTAGCTGAAAGTACCATCTGGGTTCGCCAGAATCTTGCCGCGGTCATTTGGTTCTTCGCGGTCGGGGTACTGGATGTCGTAGACTCCGTCTCCGTCGGCTTGCCACTGCCATGGCAGGTGAGTGAGCACAGTGTATGGGGTGTGCGATAGATATTACAGTCGATACTGACCACATCGACGGTAGCACCCTTGATGCCTTCACCCTTGAGGTTCTTCACTGTGCCGACGAATGCCATCGACTCGCCCTGGGTATTGGATTTGGCGAGAGATGAGCCCGATGGGACCACTGGTGCGTCTTCCGTATAGAAGGGACCGGGTTCACAGCCGTCCGTGCAGCCCTACGAAAATCATGGGTCAGAAACACGTTTGCACCGTGCATACGGCAAAGGGGACTTACCGGAGGCTTCGGATGGTTGATCTCGTCCACAAGGGCGCTAAAGCCCAGGCAGTCACTGAGAAGGACGAACTCGTTCTTGTACTCAGTGCTCTCCTTGCCGACGCGCGTCAGGAACTTGACTGCCGTCGTCCATTCGGCGTGCGTCAGCTGGGTCTCGCGCGCGAACGCGTGGAGGTGCGAGACGAGGGAGGTGACGAGCTCGAGCGTCCGCGGCTCCTTGCAGAGGCTCTTGTGGAGCCCCTGCACGCTGCATGCCCTGTCAACGTTGCGATCTCGTGAAAGATATCCGAAGGGGTGCGCACTGGTCTGTGATGGTGTAATCAGAGTCCTCGCGGAAGTCGCGCTCGAGCGGGAGGTCCTGCGGGACCTCGTTCTCGAGCTGCGCCCGGATCGCGCGCCCGACGAGGAGCGGGTTCTTCATCTGCTGCTCAGATGCCATGGCGGCAGCGGTGGTGGTAGTAGTTGGTCGAGGTGGTCGAGGTGGTCTGGTGCTATGAAATGGCGACTCCCAGCCGAGACAGAACGTGCTTTATACGAGGCGGGCGCGGCGTCCGGGTCCGCGATAGGCAGGCAGGCTGAAGCGAGTGCGTCCGTGCACAACTTTCGCGCGCGGGCCGCGGCGTGTGTTCTAGGCAGCAGGCGTGGGTATGAGGAGTCCATGGCGGCCGCGCTGATTCATGGGTTAATCCTTCCGCACCGATTGGGTCAGGGGGCACGGAGGGTCCCACGAGAACATGTCCTGTGACCGTGCGGGGCAGCTTGAGCAGACCTGACCGCACTGGAATCTGGCCGTTCGGCCGCCATGTAGAAGAAGTTAGGGATGAGCGCATCAACAGATCGGACTTGTGAGGTAAGTGATACCTTGTGTACTAGAGCCTACAGGCTCGCAGTGATCAAAGACGTTGAAGGTTCAGCCATTGGACCTCGGATCTTAGATTGCCTCCGAATGTATTCTTGACCAAAGGCTTACCCGTAATGTTTCATGGGATTCTAAGACGGAGTTTATGCACGAATGAGAAGGCTTTACTGACAAAGACTTGCGAGAACAGTTTATTTGTCGCACCTCAATCTAACGTTTGCCTCCATCGCTGTGGACCATACAGCGTGGACACCAACATCAGGAGGATCTTAAATAAAACTTGGAGGACAAGAACGGCACTGTCCTATCAGTTTTCAGCGTTCAGCTTTGAGGCCGAATTCTTAGATGCACATGGTTAACACAGTTTTCGCATGTGACCCTCATTATATCATATATAAGAATATTTCTTGAACAAAACAGAAGGCCAGGTGAGTAGACGTGAACAACTGCCAGTGCAAGTGTACCTACTGGTGATGCTCGCAGTGCTGCGCGGGTACGTATTAACTCCATCACGAGCGTTGCTTGAGTTGGATGTGGCGGCGAAGGGTTAGCGAGGACGACGTAGGTGCAGCGGGGCTCGAGGACTCATATAAGAGCAAATTATATGCAGCACCACAAGGCCAGGAGGCTCTGGGACTCTGATAGCTGATGAGATTGGTATGAATTGTTGAAAGCTCTCGAGACACTCGAGGAGACGTTGATCGCGAGTCTACTTACGCGAGAGGAGTTATGGGCGTCTTTTATATAGCATATATTTGGTCTGGGAATTGATGACATAAGCAGGCGTTGAGGAGGAGTTGATGTCGCGTAGTCAACGCGTTCCGCACGCGCCTCTTGTCTCTCCCCCTCATCGTGCAAGATACCCCTCCCCAGCACGCCATGGCGTGCAAGTCTCGGCGCAGATCATGCTCACCACTCATGACTGCTTTCTTCCTGGCTATATGCGCCCAAGTCGCCCTCGCCAGCTCTCCTCTCGTCGACTTTGACCTTATGGGCAAAGTTGGTCTCGCGGGGGCATTCGCAGGCCTTGATCTTGTCACAAATTCCTCCTCTGTAACCTTCGACCCCTCCACCGCGTCCCTGCTCGCTCGATCCTCAGAGGACGGCTCTCTGTCGAAGGTCGCGTCCACCAACGCTGGTGGCAGCATCCTCGCGGGTTGCGCGCTCGGCGACGTGTTCTACTTTGCAGGCAGCTTCTCATCTGTCGGGAGCACCTCTGCGAGCAACGTCGCATCCTATTCTGCCTCCTCAGGTTCTCTCTCCGCCCTGGGCTCTAACGGACCCAACGGAATTGTACACGCGTTGTACTGCGACGCCTCGCGGAAGCAAATTTGGGCCGGTGGTCAGTTCAGCTCTCCAGGCGCGTCCGTCGCGGTCTGGGATACCTCGTCTGCATCCTGGTCTGCTGCCCCCTTCGGCGGGCTGACAGGCGCGGCCGCTGAAGTTTTGTCCATAACGACCAACTCGTCCCAGTCCAGTCTTTTCTTCTCCGGCTCGTTCATAACCTCTTTCGGCAACGGCTCTGTCCCTCTCAACGACACCAACAACCCCAATGTGCCGTTCTCGTCGGGAGCTACGCCATTCTCCTCCTCTCTAGTCCCCGTTCCGCTAAACGCTTCCGACGTATCCGCTGCGCCATCCTCGACCGACGGGCAGTTCAGCAACGTGCAGAACATTCTGTGTCCTGCAGGCGCGGATGGCGCTGGAAATACGTGGTTCGCGGCCGACGGTAACAAGGCTGTGATCACCGTGAGGACGTTCACGTTCCTTACGGCGAGAGGCCTGCGTCTTGGTAACACGTTCTTGAGCGGCCGTGGCACCACAGCCTTCAGGTGCGTGAGGATGCATTCTCGCGATGCTACTCGGCTGAACATCCCGCAGCGTCGCCACCATCCCCGATAATGCCGTCCAACAGCTCCAGTACTTCGATCCGACGACCAACCAGAACAAGACGTGCACCGACTCGTGCCCGCTCCTGACAGATCCGACCGTGCCGTATCAGGATTTCTTGTTCAACTCTGACCTCGATATCACTGGCTTCCAGTTGACGCTCTCGGAGTGGGAGGGTGCAGGGCCCGGTCTGCATCTTTTGCAGCTACTCTCTTCGGGAGCGTTCGCCTCAGCAATCAATTCTCAGAACGGCCAATCATGCTTCGCGCCCCAAGCATCGTCCACGCAGCGCACCGGAAACTGGCAGGAGAAAGATGCGGACACCTCTATTCCGGGCACCACGCAAGCGGTGCTGGTATCAACTGTCGACGTCGGCACCTCCGCCGCTGCAGGCCCCAGCTTCACGTGGATGCCTTATGTTTCGGCGTCCGGGCAGTATGATGTCAATCTGCTTGTCCCAGGATGCACGAACTTCCAGGACTGCCCACTCCGCACGAGCGTCAAGGTTGTCGTCTTCCCTGGAGGCGGCCAGCAACCGTGGGTTACAACCGTTTCCCAGCAGAACACGGAGGACAAGTCGACACTCATCTACCGCGGTCCGATTGTCCCGACGTCTCCCGCTTTCCAGACCACCATTGCGCTCACTCTGGCCGATGCGCCCGAGGGCACCGGTCAGAACGGCAAATACGAGCTGGTCGCGGATCGCGTACAGTTCGTCTTGACCAGCGCAAACCTGACGTCGAGCGCGAACTCCACCTCTACCACCAATTCGACGGCCGTGGCGGAGAGCGGGTTCGGATTCCTCGAGTGGCCGCTCGGCGCGTCTTCGACGTCCAGCGCATCTACCGTACTACCTACCTCGGCGGTCACCTCCCTCGATAACATCGGGTTCGACCTTCTGACTGCTCTCGGAGGCGCCACTTCCGTCACTTCCTCTTCGTCTCTGCCCGCTATTTCCGCGGTGGCGCACCATTCGTCTGGCGCGGTGTTCCTCGGTGGTCAGTTCACTCTGTCCTCCGGATCCGCCTCTGGCGCGTCGAACATCGTAGTGTTCAAGAACGGTGCCCTCTCCACTTTGCCAAACAACGGCTTGAATGGTCCCGTCACGTCGTTGGTCGTCAGCGGTGACAACATCTACGTGGGTGGCTCCTTCTCCGACACCGCGCAGTCTTCGAACGGCGCACTGAAGAGCATCGCGGCATACTCCGTCTCGGGCAACTCGTGGTCTGCGCTAGAGGGGGGTGTCGATGGCGCGGTTTCCTCCCTTGACACTTCGGACAACCAGGTCCTCGTTGCCGGAAACTTCACCACGCTCCTCTCCTCTGCGGGCAGCACCGAGGGCCAGAACGCCGATGGTTTCGCGGTGTGGGACATCGCCAGCAGCTCCTGGGTCAACAGCGGCGGGTTCCTCATCGGGTCTATGACGTTTGTCGGCAACGGCACGTCGACCACGCAGCAGTTCGTTGGCGGTAACGTCGCGGCCTCTCTGCGCTTCGGTGCCTCCGGTTTCGTGATGGTGCAGAACGGCGACAATGGCGAGCCCCAGGTCACCCCGCTTGGTGTTCAATTCGACGCGCCTACTACCACCAGCGCTGCTACGACTACTGCCAAGACGCGTCGCTCGCACCACCGCCGTGCCGGTGCTGGCTGGATTCCGAGCATCAACGTGTTGAGCATTTTCAAGCGACAGACCTCGGCCGCGTCAAACCTTGCGCCGCTCCCCAGCGCTGCACCCGCACCCGCACCCGCCGTTCTCGCTGGTGCGTTCTGGACGAACAGCTCCTCGGGCGACCAGGTTGTCGTGATTGGTGGCAACTTCTCGTACAGTGCGTCGGGGGTACAGGCTCAGAACGTCGCGATCTACGACGACAAGACGAAGACCGTGACTCCGCTGAAGGGCAACCAGCCGAACGGGACGGTGCGGAGCCTGCTCGTGAAGGGTGATTCCCTCTTCATCGGCGGGGAGTTCACCGTGGCTGGTATTGAAGGCAGCGGCTTTGCGATCTATGACCTCGCGACCCAGGCCTGGGACTCTGCGGGCCTGCAGCCGCTCTCAGCGACGAGCGGTAGTGTCACCGTGCGCTCGATTACGGCGTCTCCCGCCAGCGACGACGTCGTAATCGTCGCAGGCTCGTTTGACCAGGCAGGGTCGTCACCGTGCCGGGCCATCTGCTCGTTCGAGACGACCAACAAGCAGTGGAGCGCTCTTGGGAACGGCATCAAAGGCGATGTTTCGACCGTCGTATATGCTGGGGTAAGCATATCTTATCATTCCTATGTGTTGTCGACGACCTAACGCGCGTGTCATAGAGCAATGCGTTGATTGCAGCGGGCTCGATTATGCTGGCGGATAGCACCCCCGCGAACGTCGCGTCGTACGCGTTCTCGAACACTACCTGGTCCGCGGTCGGCAGTGGCAGCGACCTTCCTGGGCCTGTTACTGCCGCGGAGGTCAACGCCGGGAATATGAACAGCATCTTCGCTGCTGGCCGGACGACGGATGGAACTTCGCCTTTCCTGTTCTTCTGGAACGGCCAGTCCTGGAGCTCCGTCGGTGAGCATAAATACCACTTGGGAGCGATCATGATTTGCTGACTATGGTCTCAGGCGGTACCCTCCAGGGCACAACCGACGTGGCACAGCTGACCATTGTCCCGCTGCAGAACACGCACGACGGCAACAGCATCATCGAGTCCGACCGTGTGCTCATGGTCTCTGGCACGCTCACGGACTCGTCGTTCGGAAACGCATCCGCGGCGCTGTTCGACGGGTCGACCTTCACGCCCTTCGTTGTGTCGACGACCGAGTCCGGCACGCCTGGCGCCCTCGCTGGGCTGTTCCGCTCCATCCAGACGATCAACTTCAACCGCCGTCGTGAGTATCCAGAGATGTATACCTAACGCCACCGCTGACCCGAAATCTCTCAGACTTCCTCGCCACCGGCGTCGTCATCCTCATTTCGATCGCCATCGCCGCCGGCATCGTGTTCCTGCTCGCACTCATCGAGATCCTCTGGACACTCTTCGCACGGCGCGACGACAAGGTGAACAACTTCGACGCCGGCGACATCGACGCGGACGACGACTCGACACATCGCCCGTCCTCGCTGCTTGAGCACATCAACGCGGCGACGCGCTCCACGATCCTCGGCTCGAGTCCCTTCGGGCCAAATACAGAGAAGGAGGCGGGCTACGCGGCGATGGGCGGTGCAGCGGCTGCTGGCGCTGCCGTGCACGACGATCCGTTCAGTGGGCCCGACGCGAGCAACTACCTGCGCGCGGAGACACCGTCGGATGCGCTGGGTGGCGGCATGGGTCCCGAGGAGCAGAGTCGACCGGCGTACGCGCGGTACTCCTTCCACGGCGATGGCGAGGGAGAGCTGCCTGTCAAGGCTGGGCAGGAGCTTGAGATTCTAGACGATAGAGACGACGCGTGAGTACGCTCACTCTTGTACAGCGAGCACGTTGCTGACGGCTGTTCTCAGATGGTGGTACGCGCGCGACGCCCGTACAGGGCAGGAGGGAGTCGTTCCAGCGTCGTATGTGTATTAGGTTATTATTCCCTGAACTAGTCCTGGTTGGGTTATCCATTGTCATTCAGCTTGCTTTCGTCGCATTGTTTCATTTGTTGCCCCATACGTCGTCCCGATACCCGAGATGAAAGATCGACCTCAGGTCGCTCGTTCCCACCACCCACAGCCCCCAACATCTCCCTCTCCCGCGCAGAAGTTTCCTACTTATCACCCCCATGACGCTTTCACAGACTTTTTCGTGCCGCATTCCTCACAGCCTGATCAATATTGTTCACTGTTCACTCCCCCATGTCGTCATATGGCATACACTACGTACGAAACATAATACAAGCGCAAAAGCAGACGACAAATCACTGTAGAGGTGTGTCAGAATCGCAGTAAGCAGCATGAACATACGGCAAGAACGCACCTGCAGCAGCGGGTCGCGGAAATGCTTTTGGTTGTTGTGGCGGAAGCCGACCTTCGTCTTGAAGTCCTCCTTCCTGCGCTGGTCTCTGTGCTCGCGGACATGGCGGCCGGCCTCCCGCGCCTCTCCCCGATTCCGCGCCTTGACGACCTGGAACCCAGCGCCGAATGCGCCGAACCCGCCTCCCCTGGGCACGAGCGCAGAGTTCTTGTCCGCCAACAGTCTGCGCACGAGCGCCGCGCCCGAGTTGGGGTCCTCGGGCTTGCCGTTCCGCGGCGCGCCAGGGAAGGACTGTGCGTAGTACCGCCGCATGCTGCGGTGCCCTATCCGCGCGCCGGAGGGGAGCACGAGCTCGAAGTGCGAGTCGCCGTACGCGATCTCGTTCTCGAGCGGCTCCTCTTCATCCGAGTCCTCGTCGCTGCTGCTCTCGTCCGACGTGCTCTCCTCGACGACCTCGTCGACGTCGGAGCCGTCCACATCCTCGTCGTCCTCCCACTCCTCGTCTTCGGGGGTCTTGCCCTCCGCGGCCGCCTTCGCCGCCCGCCGTGCCGCGCGCGCGGCCTTGCGCGCGGCGCGGTCCTCGACGTCCGGGTACGACGCGGTGAAGTCGTAGAAGTCGGATATCTCGAGCCGGTCCTCCTCACTGTCGTACGCGATCTTGCAGTGGCCCTTGTCGAGCATGTGCTTGCGCACGGCCTCCATGGTGCGGAACTCGCGGCCGCGGCCGCTGCAGAACACGCACGTGTTCCCGACCGCGATCTTCTCGCCGAGGTAGGTGATGAGGCCGACGAGGTCGACGAGGTACTCCGCGTCGGGGATGAAGAACGAGTGCGCGGCGGACATGTGCGTGAGGTTGGCGTCGAGCGACGCGGAGGAAATGGGGCAGAAGAGGCACTGCGTGGGGGAGATGCGGGCGCGCGCGGCGGCGATCTTTTCGTCGATGGTCTGGTTTATTTGCTCCTCCGTCGCGTCCTCGTCTACCTGCAGCGCGACGCTCTTGAGCTGCGTAGAGACCTCGTCTACGGTCGCTAGCTCTGTCGACGCTGGAGCAGCGGGTTGGGTGGATGGGCCAGCCTCGGGGGTCACTTCGACTACCTCGGCTTCTTCAGGAGCCTCAACACGAGCCCGAGCCTTGGCTGCGGCACGGAGCTCATTATCCTTGTGCTTTTTTGAGCTCAGATGTGTTCTGTACGCATTCTCAGTGGTATAGCTCTTGCTGTATACGCCGTCAGAGATGATCCCAGGAGATTAGACCGATCGTGCTCACCCGCAAACCTCGCAAGCCGATCCCTTCGGAGAAGTCATGATCGCGGTCTCCGCCCGTCTGTCCAATACTTTCTGGTTGAAGAGCGCAGCGCCCACGGGAGGGAGGCCTGCCACACGACGCTTCATGTTGTATCTGTGGTGATCGGAGCGGTAGTGCTCCCCTGGGCAGATGCTCAGTCCCAGTGCGAATCGACCCGAGCGAGAATGAATGCTCACTTTGCTCTTCCGCGGAGAGAAATGCGATCGTGCATGAGAGGCAGG
The DNA here is from genome assembly GCA_001895945.1 of Trametes pubescens. Classification (NCBI taxonomy): domain Eukaryota; kingdom Fungi; phylum Basidiomycota; class Agaricomycetes; order Polyporales; family Polyporaceae; genus Trametes; species Trametes pubescens. Next base: position 31,268 of record MNAD01000735.1, read on the forward strand.
TGTAGAGGCCCGACTGGGACTCAGGATGGGCTACGATGATATCGGCCATGGTGGTGGTGTGTGCAGAAGAGATGTGGAGAAGTTGGGACTGCCGCGGACGATCGACTCTTTGAGATTTCTGCGCCCGATTACAAAGTCGCTACAAATATTCAGCCACGTGACTCAGTAAGAACAGGCGTCGCTTCCGCAGCGAAGTCTGCTTTCTGCCGCCGCCATCTCGTAGAGTCGTAATTGCATTACGCTCAGGAAAACACGCAATCCAAGTCTCCTGCAACGTATGTCTTATTCACCGTAACGGGCATTGGAATAAAACGTTCACCTGTTATCGCGTGTATATATAACAGATGTACCCCACCCCGTTCCGCATCATGCATCGCTAACATTCATGAACAGTCATGCCACTATGGTCTCACGTCACGGATCACTGCCGTCAATAGAGTACAATGATACATCCGAAGGTCGAAACACATTCTTCAATCCCATCCAGTAACAGTCAACATCACAGATCATAACGACAACTAGTCATCCTGGTTTAGCCAAATCCTTTCAGCACAAGAACACGGTACGACTCACCTTAAGAACTTCCGAAGTCGCGGGCATGACGACGGGCCTCCGGCACGTCCGTGATGATGGGCGTGTACTGCGTCTGCGTTTGGGTCTGCGTCCAAGTGAATGGGACGGTCGTGTCGTGGAAGTATGGCGAGACAGTGGTCCAAACGTGCTCGATCCGCGACCCCGTGAACGTGTGCGTCACGACGACGGTAGCCGTGGGCTTCCAGAGGGTCGTCGCGTGCTAGTTCAGCGAGGTCAGTGCTCCATCGGCGGACGGCCTAAACATCACGACACTAGTACGTACCTCAGGATGCGGCGCGTCCTGTGCGGGGTGCTGCTCGGCCGCAGCCACGGTGCCGACGCTGGTGAGGGCCAGGGCCGCGAAGGCGAGGAGGGATGCGGTGAACTGCATTGCGGGTGAGCGGCTGGATGGCACGAGGGGGAAGTGCGTGTCTCGGAGCTGACGTCGACACCGTTCCCCGTCCGCCCCCAGCGCGTACTTATAGCACGGAGGTATGTACGCAATTGCAAGATTCCAAACCAGAAGCACGCCACGTGCGCCTGCGCGAGTCGGTCTGTCGGACACGCGTGAAGCTTTGAAGCCGCGCGGTGCGGCTGATACGTTCAGCGCACTGCAGCAGTCTCTCTCCAACGACCGGAATGGCATCATCACCCGACAAAGCGCAGCAGCCGCTTGGCATCCTTCTCCCTTCGCTACTGTTCAACGTCGGATGATTATCGCAGAACGCGCACTCGTGACGCGCCTCTCAGCCTCAATGCTCGATAGTAAGACTGAAGAACCCTTGGCCTATTTGTTTTTCGGAAAGTGGTTCGGTATTTTATTCACATCCGAGTTCGCCCTTTAGGCTAGGCCTGTTGCTATGCTGAACGGACATATAGATACATCAATGCGATATACGCACGGCGGCTTGTGTGTGACATATGCATAGGCCCCTGCACCATGAGTGGCCGGTGATGCATCGCGGGTGTTGTGCATGCTCGGCCGCCGAGGCACATATGGCGCATGTCCGCTACTCACTGCTTTCTGTAGCGCAAATCTGACTTCTCCACAGGGTCAGGGTGGCTTGTGGCTGTACGGAACATGTGGAAGAAGAGTACCCCCTCCCGTAATGGGTCATGATGACCGAGATTGATTTGGTCACTTCGAGGTGCGTGATTAAGCAGCATAGCAACAGCAACAGTCCGACAAAGCAGCAGTCTTACTTGCGATGAACGGCAGGAACACTCATAATCGGTTAAAAGGCCGATATGTGGATAACCAGTACGCCCGGTATCTTGCCAATGCCATCGCTCCGAGCTTCGGTGAGTACCCCAGGAGGTCCAGGCCTACACAGTGGACTTCTACGAGGTTCATCTTGCACCACTGCCATTGCTTCTTGCATAGAGGTTGCGAGTGCTGGCATGTGTTAAGTACTAACGACATCATACACGGCCGGCGCTGGGGTTGACTTCAAGCTGGCTTAGACGGAAGTCGCCCGCAAGCTGATCGAAAACCCGGTCAAAGTGCGCTTTGTGCCGATCAGACTCGAGCTGATCGCCCCAAGATCTGCCTCGCGCCACTCCCCGACTCAGCTTCACTCCAGCCTCCAGATTGCCGCACGTAATTTTTCTGGTCCCCCTTTTTTCACTCCCCTCGCCGTGGTCCCACTAGTTTATGAGCCTGAACAACATGTTGACAATGAAAAATATATTGAAGCTACATATGTACATGTCTGTCATGAGGCACCGTGCACATCACTTCGTATACACCCAAAGGCTCGATATGAAGGATGAAAGTGGAGATGGAAGGGCACGGAGGAGGCGCCGCAACTCGGAGAAGAGAGCGGCTGAGGAGAACGAGCGAGGAAGAGACGGAATACCTCGGGAAACACAGAGGACTCTGAGAGATGGTAGACAGCTTTGGCAGGTACAGAGCCGGTAGGAATGTAGACCATGATGGAGAGCTACAGCTTCAAGAAGACCGAGCGAGTAGACGAGGCAGGTCGAACGGGGCAGTCCCAGTCGGTCAGGGCAGTCTGAGGCCGAGGCAGCGAGTCAACGCCGGCAGAATGAGGCCGCTCCAGATGGGCGAGGCAAGTCAGAGACCTTGGAGAGAGCAGAAGTGATACAAATGAGGTCAAGTAAGAGAGAGCGCAGACACCAAGCGTAGTTGAAGATAGACTGCCGAGAAGCGAGGAACAGAAGCGAAGACGTGCAGAACCAAGAGAGCCAGGAAGAACGAGCACAGTACGGAACGTACAGACGAGAGATCGGGTTGCGCGAGAGCTTCAGAGGGAAGGCAGACTGAGTGGAGCGAGAGTTGGATGTTGACGGCGCAGCGGGACATCCACCTAGACACCAGCGAGGCAGCGAGAGTCCGAAGAAGACGTACCAAGCAAGGGAGCATACACCGGGAGCGGAAACGGGCAGAACTGACGAGAGCGATGGTGGGCAGAGAGGCGGGCGGGGAGAGCGTCGCGCGCGAGCACGGTGGCAGAGCAATGAGAAGAAAACGGCTCTTGAAGAAGGCAGCACGGTCATACGGCACAAGGAAGTCGTCGACGCAGATTGATCTGAAGAACAACAGGTAGCTCTGAGAAAAGGAACCGGCAGAGCGGGAGTTCTGGGTTGGGCGAGTGGAGGCAAGACTGAAGAGATGACCGTTGGCGGTGTCCTGCCAACGCCGCCCATATCGAGTCACGTGGTCCACCGTCAACGGAGCTCGCACCTCAAGAAATCACTTCTGAGACTCTGCTTTCAACGTCACACAGTGTAGCAGAACAGGAAATTGTATTTGTATAGTAAAGGCACTGATTAAAGGTCTAGGAGGGTCACATAAGTATCGCAATCATTGGCCGTTGTATTAACATATCCGAATCTCATGTCCGACACATCTGGTGATTCCCCGCCAGACTCAACGTTGACTGGAAACCGTCCCGAAGACTCGAATTCACTCACTGCCCCAGATCGCGTCCGTGTCACGACGATATCCACCGTTCGTCTCAAAGCCTTGGGAGCCCGCATTACCGTGCCCAAGAAGGTTGTCGGTGTCGAAACCGCATTGGCCGCCGCTTGCTGCCAGGGCGAGCGGCTGGAGGGAGGAGCTGCCGCCCGAGAGATTGGTGAGGGGGAGGGTAGTCGCAGATGCAGTGGAGACGGGGGCAGGAATGGGCACCAAGGGAAGAGGAGGGAGGACACGGCTTGTGGCCCGGTGAGAAATGCGTATGGGCGCCTAGGGACAGGTGAGGTCCCATCGGTCGGTCCGAAGTCCCTGGGGCGCAGTCGTCTGCCATCGTCCTCAGCGCCTATACATTTGCCACCTTGCTCTCATCGACGTCGCACGTCTCTTCCTGGTGACATGCATCATGTACTTCGCTCAGCTTTCACCAAATATATGAGGCTTTTGACAGTTGATTTGGTCCTATCACAGCAGATGTCGGAAAGGCACAAGCTTGTCCCGGTAAGTGTCTGTGTATTCTGTCCCCGAGTCCCTTCTCGATCTCGCTTGCTCGTCTTCTGTCCCCTCCCGCTTGCTCGTCTTCTGTCCCCTACCACTACCCACACACACCTCTCCCTCTCCCCTACCATTCTGGGACCATGCCTCGCAAGAAGAAGCCCTCCAACGGAGAAGAAGACGGCGCCGACGATGCCCAGAAATTGTACATGTGCAAGTGCATCAAGTATTGCGACGGCGATCCGACACCACTGTCCAAATCATCGTACTACCGTCACCGGCTCGTTGAGAAGCTCAGACGCGCAGGCAAGCATGTCGCAGACAAGGTCCGGCGCAAGCGGAAGAAGGATTCGGTCGGGAGGGGCGCACGCAGGCGCGGCGGCACACAGGATCCCGCAGAGAGGGCACTGGGTGTATGCTATATACTCCCTGTGTCTATGTCTGTCATGCTCATTTACGACTCCTACAGGATGTGTATGATCCACAGGAGCCTCAGCGCTTCCCGTCTCCCGAGCCCATGATGGTCGACATCGATCCTTTTGCAGACCCGCCTCGCAGCCCTTCGCCAAACCCTCCTCTGCGTCCCCGCGCGACGGTTGAAGACGCTGTAGATGAAGATGATGAAGACGACGACCCCGCTGCAGCCGGTGCCATCGAGGAGGAGGTTGAGGTCATGATGGAGGACATCAAGAATGCCCTAACGTTCATCAATCTCCTCAAGGGTGCGACTCTCGATGACCCCAAATACAGTGGCCTCGGCGAGGAGACTATCACACGGCTCCAGAACCCGCCCCAAGAGCTCCTCGAGATCAACAAGCCCGACGAGCTTCTTTCCATCAAGATTTTCCTCGCGCTCCACAACACTGCCGATGAATGCTACGAGAAGGTCCGGCTCGCGATCATGCAAGACAATGACAAGAAGAAGCTTCTCTCGCTCTATCAGGTCAAGCGGCTCGTTGAGATCCTCAGCGGGGTCATTCCCATCGTGAACGATATGTGTATCCAGAGCTGTGTCGGCTACACTGGGGCGTACGCTGATCTGATCAAGTGCCCCAAGTGCGATGAGCCTCGCTACGATGAGCTGCACGCCCGTAAGAAAAACGGCAGCAAGAAGGTCGCGCGCCAACAGTTCTACACCATGCCGCTTGGCCCGCAGCTGCAGCCCTTGTATCGGACGCCCGAGGGCGCGCAGTCCATGGATTATCTCAGCGCGGCCGTTGACGAGGTCCTGCAGGAGCTTGAGGAGACCGATGCGCTCAAGGACTTCAAGGATGTCTCTCACGGCAGCCAGTTCTGGGGGGCTTACTCTGCGGGCAAGATCAGCAAGGACGACATTGTCGTCATGCTTTCTATCGACGGCGCTCAGCTCTATCGTAACAAGAAATCGGACTGCTGGATCTACATCTGGGTGGTGCTCAATCTGTCTCCCGACAAGCGTTACCGCCGAAAGTACGTCCTCCCCGGTGCGGTCATCCCAGGACCGAACCACCCGAAGGATCTCGATTCCTTCCTGTTTCCAGGGCTCTACCACGTCTCGGCGCTCATGAACGAAGGTCTCAGCATCTGGCATGCACAGCGGAACACAGTCATGTTGGTCTACATCTTCCTCGCGCTTGTCCTCGGCGATAGCCCAGCTATGGCTCTCCTCAGCGGCATGGTCGGTCTCACTGGACGTCGTGGCTGTCGGCTCTACTGTCCTCTCCTGGGTCGGCGCAAGGACCGCGCTGGAACGTACTATCCTATGCTGCTCAAGCCGGCCCTGCCGTATGCGGTACCTGCGTGCTCTCACGACGACGTCGACCCCAGCACGCTCTCCCTGGATCCTGTGCAGCGCGCGGTGGAGTACCGGACGAATCGAAACGTCCTCATGGCGTCTCGCACCAAGGCCGAATACGAGCGCAACCGCAAGGAGACGGGCCTGACAAAACCAAGCATTTTCAGCGGTCTCTCTCGCATGTTTGAACTGCCCGCTTGCTTCCCCCTCGACTATATGCACCTCGTCGCCCTGAACATCACTGATTGTTTTCTCAGCATGTGGCGTGGGACCATCACAGGGGAGAAGGGGGACGCCGCAGCGCACCCATGGGCCGTGTTCGACGATGATGTCTCATGGAAGGCACACGGCCGCGAGGTTGCGCGCGCAGCACCCTTCCTTCCAGGTTCCTTTGATCGCCCCCCTCGTAACATCGCGGAGAGGATCTCTAGTGGCTACAAGGCTAAGGAATGGATGACGTACTTCTATGGCTACGGGCCAGAGATGCTGCGTCAGCGTATTCCGGACGCCTACTACCGCAACTACTGCAAGTTTGTCTGGTGCGGTCGTGTCATGGGCGGCCATTCTATCGAGGCGGCCGAGCTCGCGCGTACGGACGCCCTTGCGCACGAGGCTCAGATCGAGTTTGAGGTCCTCTATGTTAACCGTAACCCTGACCTCCTGCACCACATCCGTCCATGCATCCACGCTTTTGGCCATGCTGCTCGCCACGTCCGGCTCTCTGGGCCCCTGCTGGGCCACACGCAATACACAATGGAGCGCCACATTGGAGACATCGGCGGGCAGGTCCGGCTTCCATCAAACCCCTACGCCAACCTCTCCCGACGTGCTATGCTTCGTAGCCAACTGAACGCGCTCAAGGCGATGTACCCCGCTCTGGAAGACAATGATCCCAACCGACTCCCGCGCGGCGCACTTGATGTGGGAAATGGGTTCGTCCTTCTCCGTGCACGAGATGGTTGCGCGCGCTGGCTTCCCGCACTCGAGGCGGACGCATTCGGCCGCTACTTGGCAAATCTCGCACCCAATGCCCAAGGTCCGGTCAACCCTCCAATCAGAGTGATGAAGTGGGCACGCGCTCGCCTGCCGAACAGACAGGTCACACGATCTGCATGGAAAGAGATTCTCAAACCGCTTGCGGAGATCCGTATTGCACGTATAGTGAAGGTTTTTCATATTCCAAACTGTATGCGCTTGAGCGATGGCACTAACGCACACACATGTACAGATCCTGCATCACGGCCAGCTCAAGATCGCTGAAGTCCGTTACTATTGCCGACTCCCCGCACATGGTCCACGCGGCACACCGCGCACAGTCGCGCTCGTTTCGCTCTTTGGAGCACGCAACGAGGCTCGATACACCGCGTCATACCAGACGAACTGGGTTGCACCGTACCGCGGCGACGACGACTTGCACGTCATTGATATCACCTGCATACAGTCGGTGGTCGGAATGGTTCCCACCGCGGACGTCCATGTCAATATCGATAGCATCGCGGAACCGCACTTCAAGAAGGGGGGTACATATTTTTTGGTAGAGAAACTAGGTCTAGAGGGGAGTTATCGTTCAGGTGCTCTCGACGCGATTGTAGAGGAGGAAGAGTAATGGCGCTGTATTGTACAATATGTAGGGCTATGTCAATTTTTGGCAGGGATGGTCATCTCAATCTCATCTGGGCATGACGTTGGCACCACTATCCCCCTACCCTTCGTGATCTGAATCACTCGGAGGCGTCGAGCTTGAGGGCTGAGGTTATGGGCATCGAGGTAGCTAAGCTCGCCAGGCAGATCAAACTCGGAAGGTGTGCCCCAATCCGTTGTCGCCTGAGACAGAGTCTTTTCGTATTTCGCAGGAGGTGTCGCCACAGTTTTGCAAGCCAAGTACTGGTCAGCGCGCGGAGTCACAGAGCCCTCCCGAAAGTCTGGCAGAGGCGGTGGTGATTGGGGTAGCATGACGGGCATTGGGAAGAGCGAGGGGAGCATCACCGAGGCATCGCTACTTGTGAGAGATCAATCATAAAAAAACACCTGCAATTATCGGAAACCGTACCTTTCATCCATGAAGCTCACATCAACCTGTCCTTCCAGCGCGCGTATCTCCTCGCAAAGTCGGCTCCAACACCCAAGGACGTCCAGGTATCCTAGGCGCAGCGCTTCCTGGTCGTAGGGTTGATTCCCGGTTGGCTGCATGCTAGCGTGCGCTGCCGTTTTGGCAAGTTCATGGAAGTGTCGGGCAAGCGAGCGCAGTACACGAGTGGGCAAGCTGTCGATGTCGGGTGGAGCTGGAGTAAACGCGCGAGGGCCCAAGAAAGCGTCCAAGAGGTATTCAGAGCTGTCTCTAAGGCACAATAATGATAGTTAGCACTTTGGAGGAGCTAGAGCCTGACGACAAACACACCCGGAAGACTGCGTGCTTATTCCGAGGTCTTCATCGGTGTTGTCATTATTGACAGCCTCATGGTTGGTAAGCATTAGAAGAAAGTCGGTGACAGGAGTGTCTTGAGCCTCTAGAATAGTGGACATCCGAGTATAGAGAAATTGCAAAGCAAGGAGGCAGAGGGCGAGGTGGTGGTAGTGCTCGAAAGAGAGTGAGTGACGTGCGTCACTAGCCATTCGCATGTGAGCGGCTGTGACATGTAACATCACATCCTCTCGTCTTGACTATGCACCACCACGTCGCCCTCCCAAAATTGCACGTTGACACCAATCAGCAAGATTTCTCAGCCTTCCAATTCAGCATGGGTAACGAGTTCACATCTGAAGCTGAATCAGGGACCAGCACACCCGCGCACCCACTTCATAGTCCAATCACGCCCAGATCCAGCGATTTGACCTCGAATTATGCCAGCGCATTCGACAAATCCAACGCACTCCTCTCCGGGAGGGCACCAGGATTGTCACAGACAGCGATGCAACACTCCGAGCTGTACAGTGCATGGGAATCACCACCCGTGGTGAGTTTCCGAACCTCTCGATAGCGCATATAGTCACCCACCGACATTTCAGCCGACCAAACAACCGGTGAACATGATCAATCTCATTGTCTCCGCCTCGCACGAGATGCTCCTCAACAATGCATTGTACAAGTACCTCATTATCAGGAACCAGGAACTGGGCGACGCCAACACCAGCCTCAATCGGGGCATCGGCGAGATCCAGGGACGTCTCGAACAGCTGAAGTACGTCCATTGCCGCTGTCTCTCGTTTGGCGTGCTCCGATTAACCTGATCACATAGGGAATCTCACGCGGACCTGCTGCAGGCCGTGTCATTGGGATCTAGCCAACACCTTCCTCTGGGGCCTGTGTCCCCGGTCGATGGCTCTGTCTTGTCTGCTCCCACGCCACAACCCGAAGACTACCCCCACCTGTCATTCTGGAACAAGGCGTCCTGGGCCCCATACAAGCAGGGGCAAGATAACTACGACATGCGCAGTAATGCGGAAGGCATCTCCCTCTACCTCGAGCAAGAGGACGGCACACAGGCATCCAAGGAGCGTGTTCGACGCATGGCTGATCATCAACGCAGCATCTGGGCAAAGTTCGACCGCGACGACAAGCTTCCCAGCAAGTGGAGAGCGGCAGACTATGAATTGGTGGACGCGCATCGTACACACATGTACAAGGAGTTCCCCGAGCTCGCGCTGTGTCAGAACCATTACAAGCTCACCCTCTTCGCAAGCGAACACTTTTCCAGCTACATTCGGAACGTCAAAAAGCGCAAGGCGGCAGAGGCGGCAGCAGCAGCAAAGGTGGCGGCCAAAGTGGCTGCTCAAGGTACCGGCGAAGATACCAAACTAGACCCTGCCGACTACGGGTCCGAGTCCTCGTCTGACGAGTCTGAGGTGTCCAACAAGTCGTTTGACAGTGACAGTGACGATAACAGTCACTCCCGCTCACGCTCGCGTCGACCCAAGACATCGACCAAGCGCATCCGCACACCCGCCTCGCAGGGCTCATCTCGCAAGCGCGCACGGATGTCGCCCCCACCCCGAATCCGCCACAAACACACCCGCGCGGCTGATGCTTCGCGCGGCCCTTCCTCCACTTCAACCCACGCGACGACTGCTGCGCCTGGCACTCCGGTGACGACGTCTTGGGTCCCGACACACTCCACATCGCCCGATTCTCGTGCTCTCTACGAGGAGTTTGAGAACACCCAGCCCTCTGAGGACCAAGGGATTCAGTCTGGTCCACCCGCTCCCACTAGGGCCGAGTCGTCCGCGCCGCGCCGATCCTCGATCCTCGACGATGCCGTGCGGAGGCGAGGGATATTGGCGAAAATCCAGGTGAGCACCATCATGGCCCACTACGTACAATCGCTGAGTCTCCATGCCTCGAATTTTTGCAGCGAGACAAGTTTGTCAGCCCCTTGTACGTGTTCGCGAACTTTCGATGGCATGACACTGATCATCTGTATCGGTTTCACGCAGCCCCAAGCCCTCTGCCATGGTTATACCGACCCTGGACAGCCTCCTCAACATGGGTGATGAAAGCGAGCCCAGTGCTGGACCATCCACCTCAACAACGACCCTGGCAAGTGACGGAACCGTGCAAATCCGTGATCGGCCCACGGACGCCCCCGCAACGAGCAACGTCATGCCTGATCAGGGTGTCAGTACAACCACGACCACCAACCAACCAGCACAGCCGGGATCAGTAGCCACCGTGGGTCCTGCTCCGGCTGGAACAGCGAAGGCCGCCGCCGTCAGAGGTGCATCCAAACTGCGCGTTCAGCGTACTTCGACTACAGCACGGTAAGTACAGCTGCACTCATCTTCACGGTGTCGGTTGAATCACGAACATTGCAGGAACCTGTGCGCGGTGGCGTACATCAAACAACACCCCAAGGCGACGACCGGAGAGTTTACGGCGTACTACGACTCCATGGACCAGGAGCTCCGCATTGTAAGATATTCTATGTACTATCATGATGTACAAAGCTCACAGCTGCTTGTTCATTCGACCTAGGACAATGAAGCGAGGTGCGAACACCGTGCAAATCAGTTGATATTACACTGATTTGGTGCGCAGGTTCCGTTTCGGGCTCGCTCACTTGCTGAAAAATGCGGCGGCGACGGCGGAGGAGGTCGTGAATGCATATGCATCCGCCCCGGAAGATGTCAAGAAGGTATGCGTCCGGCGTATCGTCGATGATTTCGTGTACTCACGCCTTTCAGAGCTTCAACGATGTGGCTTTGGCTCAGGTCACGGCTACAGCCAAAGCGAAGAAGCCTCGGAACACCGTCAAGACACCCAAGTAGTTCCGCGCGGCCATCGCCGTTCTCTCGGACGCGTCTTGCGTTCTTATGGTGCCTCATTCGGTCTCATTTCGGTCTCGCCACACGGCGCTCACTTGCGTCTTCGTCTTTCGCTTTCTCTCGCCTTCTCTCGTCGTCTCTCGCCTTCTCTCGTTGTCTCTCGTTGTCTCTCGTCCGCGCGCAGCGCATCCTGGCCTCTGTGGTCCATCGACGTCTATCTCTGGTCTCTCATGGTCTCGTGTCTGTTTGCGTCAGCCCTCTCCACGCCCACGGACCGCTCTCGTCTATCACTATCGCCTCTTGTAGACCGCTATTGTCTCCTCTCGTAAACCGCTCTCGTCAATCGCTCTCCTCTCTGCCGGTACTCTCCTCTCTGCACTCTCGTCTGACCGCTAGGGTTTCGCGTCACGTATTCGCCGCTTGCATCATCCTAGCGCTACTAGCCCGTCGGAATGGCATCACCCCGCGGGGCATGCGCCATCGCGCGGCCGCCCTGTGCGCTCGGAATTCGTCGTCATTAGAATGGACGGCGGGCGCGCGTACCGGAGCAGCAGATGGGTGGCGGAGGCGCGGGCGCGAGAGCAGCATTTAGAAATGTGTATAAAATATGTCGGGATCGGCTAAAATGAACGATTCGGTCCCAACATATTCCCATCATATGAGCGCATAAACGGGACTATTTATTTTTATGTCGCGCCATATGGGACCCATCTGCGTGATATCCCCCTAGTGCCCCATCGTGAAGTGAGTCCTATCTAAGAGTCCCATCGACTCGCCCCATTCGCGGTCGACGGCAGCCGAAGCGCCCATACGCATTTCTCACCGGG
>MNAD01000736.1:0-13293 GCA_001895945.1 Trametes pubescens
CTGTTGAACACGGAGCAAATGTCCGCGCGGCCTCTCCTACGAAGCAGTCCACTCTTCGCGCGGCCTCTCCTACCAAACAGTCCGCTCTTCGCGCGCCTGCGTCTGGTGGCTCAGCGTCTATAATCCCCGAAGTCAACACCATCAACACTCGCGCTGCCTCTCCCTCAAAGGCCACTGCTTTGAGTACTTACACACCTCACGATACTGTACGCCCTGATCGTCCCGGTGCTTCTGCGAGTGGTTCTGTCGCGGCGCGCGCTCCGCCCTCGTTCCCCATTCATCCGCCGTCGGCGCCCATCCTGGCGCCGTACTGTCACGCTGTTCCGGTGCTATGGGATGCATCGCCTGACGGATCGCGCGCGATGGGTAGTGCTTCGAGCGAGGATCATATGTCGTCGCTGTCGATGCGCGCGCCCCCCGACCACTTCGCGAGTACGAGCTCCGCCGCAGCGCGCCCGCAGTTCTCTCAGTACCAGCAAGCCGCCCCGCCTGTGTCGGCCCCCGTCGGGTGGCAAAACCCTGGCCCGATGCTCCCGCCCTCATATGCTGCGTCCATCAGTGCGGCGGGAGGGACCCATTCCGTGCGTCGTGAGGGTTATGCGCCCGAGGACCTCGACCCCGATATAGCCGAGCTCGCTACGGAGGACATCCGGCAGTGGCTCTGGGAGCACAACCAGGTGCCAGCCATCTGGCACGTCGTTCACCGATGCTACCGATGTACCCCCCGTCATGGACAGGCAAACTGGGCGACTCAGTTGAAGGGCTGCGGCTTCAGCCCCACCCAAATTCGTGAGCTCATAGACCTGCTGAAGCTTGGCCGCGCCACGATGCGCGGGTAACACCGTCGGCGGGCGGGCGTCATCGGCCCCTTGGACTTGGTCACCATCACTATTCCTCGCTTGTGCAGCCCTGTACTCGATGTCTCTATGTTTCAGATACACGCATGAATACATAGTGCAGTACTAGTAAACGCCCCGGAAGTGTCTCCCGATTTTTTATCCTAACCACCCGCTCCCAGACCTGCGAACTCATTGTCATGGCCCCTACTCACTCGCAGAAGACCCGACGCGCGAAGCTCACCGTCGCGCAGAAGGCCGAGCGGCGCGAACGCCTGGAAGACCTTTCGAGGGCTATCCAGGATGCGCAGGACACGTACACGGAGACCGCGAAGGAGATTGCTGGGAAGCACCATCGGTATGTTCCGCTATGACCTGCCCCGCTGACGCGCCTCACAGAATTATTAGGACCTTGGGTTGGACGAAGAACCAGCTATTTATTAGCGGGCGTGTTATCAAACAACGGCGCGGGCCGAACGTGTGGAACGCGTTCGTGCGCGCGAAGCTCGCGGAGGCCAATGAGGGTATGTACATGATGGTGGGTGTCCTCTTCATATGCTCACTTGTCTGCAGACCTTCCGGCGGGACGACGGTGGAAGCTCAAGGACTTCGTGAAGTCTCGCGGCGTGGAACTCACGCGCCAGTACGCCGCGCTCGCGTCGAGCGAACGTGCGACTCTGCGCGAAGGCTTACTCAACATGCGCGAGCAGCGCGTTCGCGTCGTCCGCGCGAACCCGAGAGCCATACAGAAGGACGCCGACAACTCCTTCAAGATCTTGAAGAACGAGGTATGTTTTACTCTCCATGACGCGTGGACTGCTTACTCACCGCTACCTTTAAAAGATGACCGCGCTCTGCCACCGCACATCCATGCAGGTCTTTTACTTCACTGTCCGCGGTAGTGCCGACCATTATCAGACACCGAAGTTCTTCGCCACGCGCGCCGGCGAGAACTTCGTTCGCGAGGTGCTTGGGATGGAACCGGAGACTCTAGCGTACAAGTTCGAGTCTTGGGTCGTCAACAAGATGGACAACACAGGTACGTGGTCAGTGCGTCGCGCCATGTGTGTCCGCCCTGACGTCTGTCATTCCTGTAGCCCCGTTGAACACGGCTCTCCCGAAGGTCCCCAAAGCGATCAGCATGTGCCGCAAGTACATACAGAAGGGCCTCGGTAAGTCGCGCATTTGACAATCCACTCCGCGCGTACTGACATAATTATAGAGTCGCTTCTCCGCGAGATTGGCTTCAAGACGGCGAAGAAGGTTACAATGAACTACGATAACTACGAGGCCAAGATCGTCGAGACGTTCGGCGTCGCGCTTGTCGGCTTCCCTTGCAAGGTGGGGAACCCGGGTACTATCGGAACCAAGAACGTATACCGCCTCCTCGACGCGCTGGAACGCGAGGACGACGACGAGAAGAGGTGCTATTGGGCGCAGCTGTCCGATGACGAGCTCGCGGCTCGCAAGGAAGCGAACAAGCGGCGCGAAGCCGACGGCGAGCAAGTCTATAAGCCCCGGAAGGCGTACAAGAGGAAGGCCGCGCCCTCTCGCGAGCAACGCGCGCACGACATCGTCGAAGAGGACGAGGACGAGGACGAGGAGCTTGACGAGTAAGGTATATAGTCTCCCAAGCACGGTATCCTCCCCGCATCCCCCCTCCCCTCTCCTTCCCTCCCATCGTGTCCGCATGCGACGATTCTCACCACCTCTCGCCGTCATCTTAGACTTGCTCGCCGCCGCTGTCTAGTACACTATGTCTTGTCATTTGTAATGCCCTTTTTGAATGTTATTCTGCGCTTTATGTCGTTCCAAAGCGTGATATATTGAGTAATAAAGTGATTATTTACTGTCTACACATGCTAGACTATGAGATAACGCGGGGAACGGGAGAGACGGTGAGCAGAGGGGCGGGCGCGTTAGGCGAAGGGCGGGGAGCGCCGGCGGGGGGCGGGGAGCGCCGACGGGAGGAGAGCGCCGGCGGGCGGGGGAGCGCCGGCGGGGAAGGGATGTAGCCGTGGGAAGGGGCTCGGGGGTGTCGGAGATCAGGAGAGAGATCAGGAGAGATAAGGGAGTGTTATCTCTGCCAGATATATCTAATCAGGTGGGGAGCGTTTTCTGAGCACAAGGGAAAGTGCTGAATGCTGGGTAATTCGCCGGGCATGGGGAGAATAGGCCGAGCTAGCTAAGAAGCTACGGGTAAGTGATCCGCGGATGTAGCTAGTTAGCCGGGGGAAGGGGGACGCTCGGGTGTGCAGAGGCTGCCGACGTATTGAGCATCATTTAATCAGCAACGAGGCTAGACAGTGTGGACTCACCAGGCACCATAGCTTTTGTGGCCAGTTGGAGCAAGCCACTTTCAACCTAGGATCACGTCTGCGGACAGTGTGGGGTTAAGGTTACGCGTGTTCTGCCTCCTCGTCACTGTCGACCACAGCGAGCAACCCCTACGACCCCGTAACCTCCGTCAAAAACAACGGTGAGCGCGCCATTCACGCCAGACAACCTGCCCATCTCTCCTTCTTGGCCGAACGTCTTCGGGGATGGGCTGGATTGCTGCGCGTTCTTCTGGATGTAGCCCCGGGCGCTGACAGCGGGCTCGGCGTACAGATGTCCGCCACCATCGAGGAAGTCCACTCCGACCACTCGTCGCACGACCACGAGCATGACCACGAGCATGATCACGACCACGACCACGACGAGGACCCCACCTCGCAGGCGGCGCTCGACAAGATCCAGTCGCGCTCCGAGCGCAAGGCCCGGAAGGCTCTGATCACCCTCGGTCTCAAGAAGGTGCCGGGCATCACCCGTGTCACCCTCCGGAGGCCCAAGAACGTACGTGCTTCCCCGGATGCGATGTGAGTGCGGAAAGACCGACGAGAGACTGCACACAGGTCCTGTTCGTGATCGCGAACCCCGACGTGTACAAGTCGCCCAACAGCGACTGCTACATCGTCTTCGGCGAGGCGAAGGTATGTACCACCTCCAGTATGTTATACGGAGCCAAGGCCGATGCCCTTTTCTAGATCGAGGACATGAACTCGCAGGCGCAGCTCTCTGCTGCCCAGCAGCTCGCCAGCGGCGGTGGTTCCAGCGGCGTCCCCAACCTCGAGGGTTCCGGCGTCGACCGTGAGCCCGCCGATGACGATGACATCCCCGAGCTCGAGGCGGTTGAGGAGGACGGCAACGTGGATGAGACCGGTGTTGACCCCAAGGACATCGAGCTTGTCATCCAGCAGGTTGGCTGCACGCGCGCGAAGGCGGTACGGGTACTGAAGGAAAGTGGAGGCGATCTGATCAACGCGAGTGCGTATCATTCTTTTTTTTGCCTTCTGGGAAGGCATAGCTGACATTCGATCTGCAGTCATGGCCGCAAGCGAGTGATCTGTTGTATTGGGTTCTGCTGTACTCTACCTCTTTGCTTTGCTCTCACGTCGAAAACATACCCTTCGGTGTGCCGATGACTTCTCACTCAATGCGTGATCGCGTGTCTTCAAGATGCTCACACGCATCGTGGTCACTGGTGTTACTGTTTCCATCGACGCAGTTCTACGAAGTAGTTCGACCTCTCCCAACCATCCTGGATGATCTGCACCCCGTACGCGGATCCACTTTTTGGTTCGCCCACTTGCAAGCCCATCTCCCCCGCAGCCTCCGTCACGAGCTCGTTCAACTCACCCTGTGCGAACATGTGGTAGTACCTATCGAACACCTTGGATGCGGCTTGCACGGCCTCCTCCTTGCGTTCTGGAGCCTTTTCCTCTGGGATCTGCTGACTTCCGCCCTTACTTCTCCGTGAAGCCTTAGGCTTGGGCGCAGCGGGGTGCGCGAGCACCCATGGCACAAACACGTCCTGACCCTTGCCCAAGGGCACGCGAACTTCAGTGTCACAGCTTTCGTCCGCGCCTGCTGGTATGCTTCTCTTCGAAAGCTCATCTTGCTCGACTGCCCACACGTAAATCAGAGCACGTCCGTGTGCGGGCGAGATGCTCTCGATGAGCCGCTGCCGTCTCGCGTGAGCCCGGACTGGAGAAATGAGTAGGGAGATCTGCGCACCTTGACGGCAGCCTTTCGTCGCTCGTGCGTAGCGAGATGGTGGATGGTCGCTATTGAAATAGCATAATCCTGCAGGATTGCCCGAGTGAGACCGCGAGGCCCGTAGAAAGAGCACGCACGAGGGGGACACGGGAAACGAAAAAGGTACTGACAAACGCGCCTGGGCGCCATGGCCCGTCGAGGACGTCGCCCCACACGACCTCACGTTCGCGCTCGCCGGCTTGCTTCGCGATCTGGAGGAGGTTCCTGCTGCGGTCGAGCCCAACCGTCCATACGCTCCCGGGTCGCTCTGACGGCAGCGGAAGATATTTCCCGTTGCCCGTGCCGAGGTCGACGCCGACTGAACCCGCTGGGAGCGAAGAGAGGAATGCGGCGATGATCGGCCATGGCTGGCAGAAATACGAAAGGCTGTCAGTAGAGGCGTGAGGGCGCGGGGAGATGGTGTACGCACCTTATAACGCGTCGAGGAGAAGTGCGGCGCGATTTCGTCGTACACAGCGTGTACATGCGCGTCTTCGTACGTCTGCGGATCGTCTGCAGATACCGTGGTGGCCTTGACGGTCGGCATCGTCTAAAAGAGGGACGACTGGGAGGTCGCGGAGCGGAGCAAGATCAGACGCGCGGGGAAGGTTTCAATGATACAATTGTGGGGTATATCACGGACAGGACTAGTGGTAGACACAGTGCGAGTGGATGGCAGCAGTAATACAGACAGTGTAGAATCCCTAGAGCGAGAGATGGAGGTAGGAGTGAAGGGAAAGGACAGACTCGCACTCAGCGCCCCGCGCCGTTTTTGCGAGCGTGATCGTGATCGACGAAGCCCATCTCCTCGTCGAGGAGCTCCCGGAACCTGCTGCCATCGAACTGGGGAAAGGGGACAAGACCTGCAGTATCTAGCGTTGCGATAGCGCGAGGGAGGTCGCTGAATGGCGCCATATATGGCATGAGGGACGAAGAGAGGCTTAGTGCGAGTGTGCTCACGCGACAGTAGACGAACGCAGGTGGCCCAGACCGGCAAGGGCGTCGGAGAGCTCCTCCTGGTGATTGTCCAGCAAGGTCGGATTGGGAACGACGATGAGGGGTTTGCCGAGCCGGAGGACGTCTATGATCGTGCCGGAGCCTGGGGACGAGAACGCGGTCGGCGGGACGGGTGGAGAGGCAAGTGCGGGGAAAGAGGGTATACCTGCATGGCTGATGATCAAATCAGCGCGCTCGTAATCTTGCTTGAGAGAAGGCTTGAATCTCCATACGTTGACGTCGAGCGTGTGGGCGGTGCGCTGCCAGTGGTCGTCCGCGAGCTGCTGGAGCTGCGCGGTGTCGAAATCGGAGTTGCCGCACTGGACGTCGAGCGAGCGGTAGCCCCGCGCGTTCAGGGCGTCGAGCACGGGCTGGTCGAGCGCAGCCTGGACGAGGGCGTCGAAGCGGGTGGAGCCGACGGTGAGGAAGACATGCATGCCAGGCGGGAGGTGCGGGTCGAGGGCTGGTGCGCGGGATCGTGGGTCGAGGGAGTCTGACTCGGCCATGGGCAGCAGCAGCGACACTGCGTCCTCCGTGCAAACGCCTCCACTCGCGTTCATATACGCTCGCCTCCTGCTCGTTCCTGTCCTCCCCCGGTGATCATTCATCACTCCGCTACGCCCCTCGACGCCCACCTGACCCGCCATGGGCTACACTCTCTGCGTTTTAGGTCTCCTCTCTCCCTCCCCTCACTGCGCATCTCCTCATTGATCCCCCCAGGATGCGGCACCATGGGCATCGCCGTCCTCTCCGGCGTCCTCGCCAGTCTTGACTCCAAGCCTGCGTCTGCACACCACCCGAAGTGGGAGTCCCACACTTCGGGTACCGTCACGCCCCAGGTACTCGAGGATGAGTCCCTCCCGTCCCGCTTCATCGCCTGCGTTAGCCGCGAAGAATCTGCAAAGAAACTCAGCACCACGTTCTTCCACGCCGGCACGCTCGGTCGGAGCGTCGAGATCTCGTGCGCGCGCAATGTACAGGCCGTGGAGCAGGCCAACGTGGTTTTGCTAGGGTGAGTCTTCCTTTGTACGTGCTATACACGACCGCGGGTACACATCGCGATCTCCAGATGCAAGCCCCAGCTCGCGAGCACGATCCTGAGCGAACCCGGGATGAAGGAGGCCCTCGAAGGCAAGCTGCTCATCAGCATCCTCGCCGGCGTGACCATCGCCCAGCTGCAGGCCATGGTCGGCTCGTCCACCAAGGTCGTGCGCGCGATGCCCAACACCCCGTGTAAAGTGCGTTCCCACCTCCTTCCCTTGTCCTTCTCGTGCGCGACCCCGTGCTGACTGCCCGCGCGTGCAGATCCGCGAGGGCATGACCGTGGTCAGCACGCTCCCGCCCTCGGACGCGCTCGAGCTCGAGCGGTCGATCATTCTCAACATCTTCTCCTCGATCGGCCGCTGCCGCTTCCTCGAGGAGAAGCATTTCGACGCGTGCACCGCGCTCTCTGGCTCTGGGCCCGCCTTCGCCTGCATCTTCCTCGAGGCCATGGCCGACGGCGGCGTTATGATGGGCCTTCCCCGCGCCGAAGCCCTCGAGCTTGCCGCGCAGAGTACGTTTTGTTCTCTGTAGAACTTGAAACGCGATGCTGACTGTCTGGTGTGTGCAGCGTTGCAGGGCACAGCGCGCATGACTCTGCAGGCGGGTACTCATCCGGCTCAGCTCAAGGATGCTGTAACCAGTACGTACTGTTCTATATAACATTGAACGGCACGGCATGCTAACATCCCTTCGTCTTCTAGCCCCCGGCGGTTGCACGATCGCCGGTCTGCTCGCGATGGAAGACGGCCGGGTGCGTTCGACGATCGCCCGTGCCATTCAAGTAGCCACCGAACGTGCGAGCCAGCTCGGGCAGCCGGCGAAAAAGTGAGATTCCGTCGAGCTAAAAAGTCGACGTGTATAGAAGGTACGTAGAAGAAAATGAGGGGAGTGTACTGTGTATTGTATACGAATGTCACATTGCTATATGAACGGATGTGTTGAATCGCTACTGCACGGATGCCCCTACGGTAATTGCTCGCCGGAGGGCTACTGAGCACTGATGCCTGAGGGTGGACGCGATGCAAGCATCATAAGCAGCAGTTCGATAGCAATCATTGCTTGAAATTCAGTCATACACCAAAAGGCGAAAACATATCCTTGCACTCACATCTCCACAAGAGGCAATCGATCGATGCGGAAGCACAGTGACACAAGGGATATCGGATTCATGAAAATTTATTGCATAGCGAACATCTTTACGGACAACGATACATGGATGTCACAGCCGGTACAAGTCGACGACCTTCACTGGATCTGAAGGCAGCCGCTAGAGTGGCGGAGTCTGTCTAGGATGAATATTGCTCCCATAAAATGAGGATGGTCGTGTGAGATGAGGACGCCACCCAGAGTGTTGAGGAGCGTAGCCGAGAAGAGATTTGGGATGTTTGAAAGATATATTTGGAAGGTAGCTGTGGGAGGTTGCGTCAGTATGTCACGACACAAAAGAAAACACGAAACGCACCTAACAAGGAAGTAGGGAGGTTCCAAGAGTATATAGGATGTCTCCGGTGTGTGAACCACCCCCTCCATACAGAGCGTGTAAACACACCCTGCTCGACCAATGATTGATCACTGGAGGAAGAGGCAAAAAAAGCACAGGAAAAGTATATATCAATCTTGCTCTCTTGAATGAATGCTCCACCGGACGGTGTAACGATGGAGCACTAAAGTGATAGAGCGTGGGTCACGAAAAGAGGAAAGCTCACGCGTCGATAATTCGAGATGCAAGGAATATATTGTCCAGTAAAGTACACACGCGACCTAGGGGAAGGCATATTAGAACAACGCACAAGACTGACACGTCATTGCAGACTTACCACAACAACAAACGACATCGATCACCGATCTGCAGCAAAGAATCAGAACCGTCGTGAGAGGGTAGGTGAGGAGCAGCGTACAGAAGTCCAACGTCTCGTCTGCGCGTTTGACGTTTTGCTGGTGGGAAGAGAGGGAGAGGTGAGATTATATACTTCGCGCGCATTGATGGCACAAATAGTGCCAAACACTCACTTTCCACGCCTCCTCGAAGTCCGCGGGGAGCACGATGTACCGGTTCTTTCGCACGGCTGCAGGCAAGACATTGATACGACGCAAAGAAAATATGCCTGAGAGTCATAGCGCACCTTGTAGGCCGGCACCCTGCACGATAGCGGTGATTTCTGCTGAAGATAACCGCTCCGGACGTGAAACATCTGGGCGCCAATGAGATGGCGCTTAGTCGAAGTGCGCAAAAGACGCTTACAGTCCTCCAGGTCGACGTCTGGGCCGAGGTTCATCTTGCTAGTAACAGTCTGGAAAATCAAACGCTTCTCTCGCCTGTTGGGCAAGGGGAATTCGATCTTCCTGTCGAGACGACCTGGACGCATCAATGCAGGGTCGAGCGTGTCCGCTCGATTTGTGGCCATGATGACCTACAAGGACACTTCAGTATATGTTATCTGAGAACCTGCTCGTGCAGCGGGCGGGGCTCACCTTGACGTTGCTCCCCTGGTCGAAACCATCCATCTGGTTCAGCAGCTCCAGCAAGATACGCTGCACCTCACGGTCGGCACCGGTTTGCGCGTCGAAACGTTTCGTGGCAATAGCGTCGATCTCGTCAATGAAGATGATGGCGGGGGCATTCTCTCGGGCGAGCCTGAACACGTCGCGAACCATGCGAGGACCTTCTCCAAGGTACTTTTGCACGAATTCACTGCCCACAACACGAATGAAGGAAGCAGTTGTGTGATGCGCGACGGCCTTGACCAGCATGGTTTTGCCAGTACCTGTGTGCATGCGGTTAGATCATCCCGAACATGCACAGTTGCGCAACAACATACCTGGAGGACCGTACAACAACACGCCGCGAGGGGGGTCGATACCAATCTTCTTGTACAGGTCGAAGTGGGTCAGCGGCAGCTCGACCGCCTCTCGAATCTCCTGCTTCTGCGCGTCCATGCCACCGATGTCTTGGTATGTCACGTCCGGCTTCTCCTCCTTGCCAAGCATGGAGATAGAAGAGTCCGCCTCTGGAGGAAGAATGTCGACAAGAGCATTCGAGTGTCGGTGGAGGGCTACGGACGAGGACGGCTTGAGCAGCTCGCGGTCGAGGGTGGAGAGGATGCGGACGACGTAGTTCGAGCCCGTTGTTGAGCCGACGATGCCGGTATGTTGGTCGATGGGCTCCAGGAACTGTCCAATGACAAGCGGGACGGACTGGATGCGTTTGACTTCCTCCTGCGCGCGGATGAGTTCGCGCTTGAGGTTCGCCTGCTCGTCCTTGATGTAGCTCTCCTGGATGTCGAGCATCTCCAGATGCCGCGCGAGCTTCTTGTATTTCAGATAGAGGTCCTCTTCTTGCTCCAGCTCTTGCATGAGCGAGGCCTTGTCCTCGACCACGGCCTCAAAGGTCGGCTCCTGCAGCATTACGTTCAGTATAACCACACGAAGACACTCTGTGCGCGCTGACCTGTTTCTGGATCTCAACGCCAATTTCATCCATCTTTGCAGGTAAGTGGTGGTGGCGGGTGGTTGGAGGGCGAGGGTGTTGTGCAGAGCGTAGAGCTGACGCGGCCGCTGAGGACGACGCGTCGAGCTCCGCACGTGAGCCCAATAGACTCGCATCATGGGCGCCTGTTTGCCCAGCGTTCTCTCCGGACGTTCACCCAGCCCCTCGAAATTGCATTCACTTTTCGACATTACCCGCTGCGGCCATGGCCCATATAATCACGCCCCTTGATCAGCCCTCGAACTACAAGGACTCGCAGTCGCGGGTGGACCGCCAGACGCAGAACGACCTGCTCGCGAAGTCGAGCACTCTCTACGTGCGCCACATTTCCATGTTTTGCTGCAATCGGTGCTGATAGCCTGCGCAGGTCGGCAACCTGAGCTTCTACACGACGGAAGAGCAGATCTACGAACTGTTTTCCAAGTGCACCACTCCCGAGGATGGAGGCGGCATTAAGCGTATAATCATGGGTCTTGACCGCAACACTAGGTGTGTACAGTCGGCTTCCACTTTGAAACACAGACTGAGACTCTTCAGGACGCCGTGTGGGTTTTGCTTCGTTGAATACTACACTCACGCGGAGGCATTAGCATGCCTACGGTACATCAGCGGTACCAAGCTGGACGAGCGCATCATTCGATGCGACATCGACCTTGGCTACCGAGACGGACGGCAGTTTGGGAGAGGCAAAAGCGGAGGCCAGGTATGCATCAGCACTCCTATATGCGAGGCCTGAACTTACATAGATGCGATCTCAGGTCCGAGACGAGCACAGACAGGACTACGACCCGGGACGTGGTGGATGGGGAGCTCAAGCACAGCGCTTGGAGGCGGAGCGCAGGAGGGAAGTCGAGGAGCGTTACAACGACGCTCAAGACGTTCCTGGCGCCGTTGCTGGAGGTGGAGGAGAGTGGAAGTCGGAGCACAATCAGGAAACAACGGCAACGCTCAAGCGTGGCAGGTCTCCGGAAGACGAAGGAGAAAGTGGACGGGGGGTGAGTTGAGCTCCGTTTTCAGGTCGTGAAATGTCCGCTAACTGGTGCTGCAGGAGCCCCGTGCACGAGTGGAGGAGTCCGAGCCTGACGCTGACCGCATGTAAAGTGTCCCAAAGACTCTTCTCTCCGTATATACTTCGCTTTCGTGCTCTGTACGCCCTATCGTTATGAATTCTTCGCCCCAATGACGCCCGACCATGAGGAGAGTCAGTCTATTAATGTGTAGTAACAGTAGGTGTGGGTAGTAGCATGATGCGGGGGCCTGTGCGAGATCTCCCACTACCAGACGACGAACGCGCGCATAGTGCACTTGTCGCCAAACATGTCTGGTCGCCACATCTGCATGTGGTATTTGCGCACCAGACGGTAGGCTTCGGACGTGGAGGACGCTCGGACGAGGAAGCGAGAGGTAGACGCAAGCCGGTCACTGCACAGGTGTATAGATGAGGACGCGGTGATCTTTCGACGAGGTAGACACTCACGAGTCCAGCTTGACGACAACTTCCTTCCCAAACTCCGCCCCCGCTAGCTTGAACCCACGAAGGTTGTCGAGCAACACCCCAGCGTGGAGCTTCCCCGGAAGTCCATAGAGGACGACGTTCCGTCCACTGCCAGTGATACCTCCGCTGGGCCCGTCCCCACTGATGGCGCCTCTTTGCGCTGCCTCGAGCATTCCCTTCTGTCCTCGCATGCGGGGGCGTTCAGGGAGGTGACTGAGGAGCCGCGTCTTGACTCTCTTGCCGCCCGCGACGGAGCCATTGAGTGTTTTGTGTGCAACAGCGGCATGTTCTGGACGCGAGAAAGTGAGCAGGCCAGTTCCGGTGGGCCTAAAGCGTCTGTAATCCAGGGCGACTGAAGCCATGACAAACTAAGTCCTCTTCGGTGTGCACAGAGAAATGTTTAGCCCATACCGTTGGCGACGTGTTCTACCTTGGACTTCCCACATAGTCTCCGCAAATCGGCTGGCAGCGCAGTGCGAGGGAGACCAGCGAGCTCCACGTGAAGCCTCGAGTTGTTGCCTATAGAGAGATGTCAGTGCCGGACACAGAACGTCTTGGAAGAGAGGGCGACCTTCGAAAACCTGCTTGCCGATTCTCCTAGCTGCTGTCTGTGTGGCGGCCATCGCGAAACCCAGAAATGTCCAAAGCGCCCGATCCGCGTCTCTCTTCGTTCAGCGCGTTGGGCGTCTATGAGAGATCTGCTCCTCCTTCCTCCTCCAACCTAGGCTGCAGCGCTCTTTTGCATGGCGACCTACTACCTTCAACCTACTGCAAGGCTCAGGCGAATACAAAATCTCGTCTTGACAGTGGGTCCTAGAAGACACTCTCTCGAAGGACATCCCTGCACGATTATGTCCGTTGGCCCGTACGAATGTCCGAAGGGCCTGTGGCTTCTCACCGAGATCTCCCGACGTAAGATTGACCCACCTCAAACCTGACCACTATAGTCACAGTGTGACCTGCACGTGAATTCGGCGTCAGAGTGCATAAACAACTCAATTTGTACAGTAAGTGACTATACGAGCATACAGCTACTATGAGCACAATACGGATACTAGAATATACACTATGCATGTTCAGTAGGTTATACCTACACAAAAGGACGGTGGGGTTCAAGAGGGTGGTGTAATATATTCAATCTGGTTGGTCAAGAAATGTCAGCATGGTCCAGCTCGTCCAAAATGTCGTTCGGCAGGACTCGATGGCTGCGGTACTTCTTTGCAGCCCAGGCAGCTTGTGTGCCATTGAGACCGCGCCAATACGCGTCCATAAACCGATGAGAACAAGTGTAAAATCTGAAAATATGTCTGAATGTCAGCCCAGTTCCGCAAATGCTCGAATAATTAATATGCCATCAA
>MNAD01000737.1:319-11474 GCA_001895945.1 Trametes pubescens
GCAGCCTTTCTAACTGCCCCACTATCCTACGAGTACGCCGAGCCTCAATAGAGCCCGGACCAGAGTACTTGAGGGACAAGGGGCAACAGATTGCGCCCCCCACACGTGAGTTTTACAGCCAACCACACCCATTGACGTAGGCTTCACCGCTACAATCAGTCAGATCACCACACCCCCCGCTGCTACACTCACTACGCCCATCGCTGCTGCGATCACTACGCCGCTCGCTGCTGCGACTACACCAGCCGCCCCACCTCTCCCCTCTGCGCCCGATACCACTGCCGCCCCTACGATTGCAGCGGGACAAGCCACGCTGTTCCCCTGCACGCCTGCCACATCCGGCACCGCCCCTTCCGCCGCTATCACAGTGTCCGCGACGACCAGTGCGCTACAAGTCCCTACTGCCGACACCGCCATTACACCCGCCGCCGCGGCACTCATGCATGTCACTGTGCCGGGACGGACCCCGCCAGCAGTGTCGCCTTCATCAGAACAGGTTACACCTCTTGGAGACGTGCACGAGGCCACCGTGTTGCCTGATACCTCCCCTGTCTGAGACGTCACACCCACGACAGCAACCGGGCACCCTAAGCGCACCTGTGGGCCTCCGTGCCGCGCTGACGAATCCCCGGGGCATACCTCCATGTTGAAGGGCAAGTGGAAGGCCGTGGCGGTCTCAATGGCTGTGTCATCCCCTTCGAAGTGTACTCGCGGTGGAGGTTGACGGCTGGAAAGTTCCATCTTACTCTGAGTAGCGACGGTTTGGACCCAGATATTGTGTTTGTACAAACTTGTGTCTTGTAGCGTGTGCCCGGTGCCCGTTGACGATAACTGACTTCGATAAGTATACATAATGTAATGTTCTTGACCACACTTTGAATGTACATATTGAGCGGGCAAAGTCTCGACGTAATTCATTAAGATTAGTTGTAGTTGTGGTCGGGGCATTGCAATAAGTGTGTTAATGTGCTAAACACGGCTATCAGCTGCACGACATAGAGCCGCCGCGCAGGAAAGGCGTTGTACAGTCAGTTGTCTTACTTGCGAAAATGTGTGATAGCCATGGGCATACCGGCCATCTGTTTTGAGGAATAATGTCATAGCACTTGGGCAGGCGTTCAGTATCGATAACCCGTATATATAGGGAAGGTAGTGCCTAGAACGTGGTGGCATAGACGGGTGGCAACTCGCGAGTGGCTGAAGCAACAGCAAGACGGAATCCGACAATTGCGGGAATCAGGCATTCTGGGGCCAGGGAATGTTAAGAGGGTGATAAATTGCTAACGCAGCAGCCATGGCTAGACCTATGTCAGACAGGTGTCCAGTATCGATGACCCATACAGGAAATGTGGTGTCTAGCTCCCCAGTCCGAGCTTGCCCAGCGTACGGCAGCAGCCGAGTCCGCGTGGGTCCGCGCAAGCCGGGAATGCCACCTCGCGGGTAGGCCCCCTGCGCGCGCACCAGCCTGCCTGTCGCTCCCCAGACCCACGCGTTCTCAGCGTACAGCAGTGTCCGTATCCATTCCGGTCGGCGTCGAACCCGTCGACAATCTCCTCCCCTTGGAGTGAGCAACACACGAGCAGTGCAGCGGGGAGGATCGCCGGCTCGTCGACCAAGTGGGCGAGGTTGATGACACCGATTGCGTGGTCCCATTGGAAGGGCGCGTCAATGTCATACAGCCGTCCGGCCGCCCATTCCTGCCAGTGTTTGGGTGCATAGCATTGTTTCAGGTAGTCCATGGTGTCCGTGACTAGGTAATCCATCCGGTACTTGCTGCCGAGCCGGATGAGGGCAGAGACCATGTGGTATGAAGGTGTGGAGAGCGGCGGCAGCCTGAACAGGCTGGGTGTGAGCCACGCGTGAGCTATGATCTCGAATGACAGATGTGTGAGCTCAAACAGTACACTCACCTGTGCATACGCTGTTCTGGCATGCAAACCCGGAGAAAGTGCCTCAGGTCCTCTGGCGAGTCGGAGAGTTGGACGAAGGGGCAAACGTGCATGGTAGAGCTTGATGATTCGAAACAAGGCGGAGTGGACTGCGGTGGCTGGGAAAATGAGAACATGTCGGCGAAGACGGGAGATTGGTTGGCGAGGATGCCTTTGTACACGCGGAACTCGATGTGTCGCACCACAAGGATGACGGTCCCATCCTCAAACCAGAACTTGGTGTCTTGCCGCCTTGCATAGCGCACCGCTGGCTCTGCTGGTTCTGCCATTGGAGCAGTGAGACAAAGGGTGCGTTGTCGCAAAGTCTACCTGGGGCTTCAGCTCGACAACTGTGATCGCTGTTTCATGAAGCTTCGGTTCGTACCTCGGGCAAGATGTTTGAACCTGTAAGCAAGCTAGGGATTATGGTCATTTTGGTAGGGCGGTTTCAAGTCACCGTGGGCAGCGAGCATAACATATTTGAGAAAGAGGCAGAGATACTTTCAGAGAAAACGCGGACAGCGGCTGGCTGCCGCATGTAGCTGTGGTAAATCAAGAGATACCACCTTCGGGAGGTTCCTCTACCGTCTCTCCCTCAACACGCACCTTTTACCGTTGCCTCATGTGCACCTGGCACCCAGGCTTTCGAGTACTTGTTTGCGCGTGACACTGTCAGGCGGTACACCCACTAGTAGATTCAAGGCAGGCTAGGATACACCTTGTTTTGCAGCCGGTCGTGATTGTGTCGGTCAAAATCGCAGAGAATCCCATTGGGCGTACACGTCCGAGTTTCCTGAAGATGGACGAGGGGGCCGTAATTTGGCACCGAGGTAGGCACCTGTGAACTAGGTAGATACGAAAGAGATGTTTCAGGAGACATACTGGGTTTGTGTGCTCCATGCATTCATTCCGAATGGCAAGTTCACTGAGAAATCACAGTATGTTCCAGAGTGAGAGCGATAGAGAGTAGCGCTGCTTGAGAGAGTGGCAGGGACAAAGGGCAGAGGATAGTCAAGTAGAGACAGCAGCTAGGAGGGGACTTCAAGTAGTGTTGTCGATGGGGGAGGATAGTCCATGAGAGGAAGAGAGAGGCTATGTGGAGGCATAATCAATACTAGAGCGATACTAGTACCGACGACAGGTCGCGTAGAATTCGAAGCAAGCGGCATTGCGTACCATCTCCAGACTCGCAGCGGCTGCCGCATCAACGCCGACACTGGCCAGCTGTGCGTAAGGCCATATTAGTGACAATACATCCGGTGTTTCTTCTCCTCTTACCTGGACGCCGACTGAGAGCAGGGACTGCGCAAATGCTGTTGAGGACATGGACGTCACAGTGAAAGCTGGCATCATAGGCGCTCGAGCTAGCCCGATGTCCAAAGAGGAAGTGCCCGTTCCGAGTCTCTTGAAGTTGCAAGTTGTATGGACGGTATGTGGGCGGTGCGTGGAGGCGTGTAGGCATTACAAGGGCCCGTGTGGATTCCCAAGCATGGCACATATTGTTCAACAAATAGTGTCATGATGTGCTAGCGAAAAGCAAAGAATTGTAGGGCATACAGGCATACACGGAACAGACTGACATCTGGCGGAACACATACAAGGTAGTTGTACAAAACCTGCAATCCGAGTCATACTACCGGCTACATCATGGACTGACGCTTCTCCTTCTCTTCCCACTCCTTGTTCCATTTGATCGCCTCCTCGTCGTGCATCACAAACTTGCCAGGCTCATTCTGGGTCAAGACCGTCTGGATCCCGCGCACCACAAACACAGCCACAAATGTAAACCACTGCACAGCGGGGCTCCCATTGGGCTGTGCGCACAGGATCGCAGTACCCAATATACCATCCTTTCCGAGAAGGTATCGCCGGAGAGGCTCATCGGGTGTGAGGGTGCCGGAAAGCCAGTGCACGGTGTAGCGCTTCGCGAGGGTGTAGAAGAGCATGTCGCCCATCCAGTAGCAGTTGCGTCCCAGGACTTCGTATGGCTGCAAGGAAGCGCGCTTGTTGGCGATAGCGAATAGCGAGAGGAGCCCGCTGAGGGAGGGTGCATTGGAGGATGAGGAGCCGACCTTGCTAGGTCGAGCTTCAATATGCGAGACACGTTTGCCATCCACTCTGAGCACCTTATCGTCATCGTGAAGGTATACAATGAATCAATAGCCGGGCTCGGGCGTGGATCCGGATGATGGTGCCGCGTAGTAGTCGACTCGGATATGCGTGCGATGTCCATCGGGGAGGAGTAGGGTGAACAGGTTGAACTCGTGATTGAAGACACCTGCTGTCGCATCCCTGACACTGCTGGGGGTCGAGGTGTCCTTGCAGAGCTCCAAAGAGATGAGGAGGAGCGATGCGCTAGCAGGATCCGCGCGCATGAAGTTCACGAACTTGGTCATCGAGAGCGGCCCGGGGAGGCCCCGACGGACTGACGATGATGCGGTCGAAGGCCCGCTGGACTCTACCGCGTCGCTGATGAGGCGGGAGGACTGGAATGCGAGGGATATGTCTTTGGGCGACGATGTGGAAGATATCGCTTTGCGGATGAGGCTGGAGGCCTTGGACACGAGGAGGAAGTCATCAGACGACAACGCAGCCACGCTAGACAGCGATCTGGACGCGCTCAAGCTGGACAGCGATGTCGAGTGGGGCAAGGATGCGAACATGGTGGCGAGGATGTCAGTAGGATGCACACCGGACTCGTAGACTCGACGATGAAAGATACCTGAGACAGAGCACTGTAGAATTCGGGGCTCGAGGGGGAGTACGCAGCGGGCGGTTTGCCTGGAGACGGGGCGAACAGGAGTGTCTCGTTGCAAACGCATGAGGTACAAGCTGTATCTACGCGGTATATATACGAGTGGGCGGCCGGAACGAAAACGGAAAGCACCGGGCCGCGCGGAGCCGCTCACCACGAACGGCAAAACACAACAAGCACTGTATAAGTACATAGCTCCTCTCGGACTACGACGTATCGGCAGACACGAGTAACAGTGCTGCCGCAGACAGAGTCCAATCTTGGGCAGGCAGGGGCCACGCTGCGATAGAAGTTATTGGTAATCTCGACTGCGGTAGGTCGTGATTGGATGCACTGTGCAAGAGTTTCGTTCGCAGGTCAGCCGGCGGAAGCAGACATTGCCGAAGGGCAGATCACTTCATCACCGCTCAACATTCGCGTGAAATGAGGGAACGGTCTTGCAGCATTCTGAGTTCTGCCAGGTACGCTGAATGCGACGCTGCGGGTGGGCCATGGCCTAGCCGGCCCGTCGATGAGTCCGGGGCCCAAGTGTTACTATGGAATCACCCCCGGGGTGCTCGTAGTTGTCCGTGTGGAGGCGAAGGATAGTGGTAAGAGCATTGTCTGCTATCCTAGCGTAAGTGCTGTGGGTGGGAAGGACGATTTCAAAAGCAGCACTCATGGTGTTATCTTATGCCGCATCCCCATATTACCGTAGTGCAGCCTGGCACACTGCGGAGCACGCGATCGAGAAAGAGCAATGTGACGTCTATGAGGCAACAAGAAGGGTGATATGGTTCATACCTGTGGTCATATTCTGTGAAAAGTCCTGAGTTTTGGCATTTGTAAGAAAGACTTGAAGCAAGAAGAGTCAAAGCATATGCGTGGAGGAGTATGACAATTTACGAGGTAATGGCGGCTGCAAAGTAACCCATCTCTCTCATTTTCAATGTGCAAGGCATCAAGATGCGCGGACATACCTAGGAGGGCGTGGGGGACGGGGACACACCAACCACTCGGAAGAGATGTGTGGGGGTGAGATTGCGTACGAGGTTCCGGAGAGTCAATTGTGCCGTCGGCACCTTGCACTGAGATTCTACGAAATATGGAGAGGCTGTCTGACAAGGATTCATCAAAGGTAATAGAACCATGCTACATGTCACTCACTAGCGAAGCTCTGGTTAGAGGAATCAGCACACGAGAAACGGGGGTTTGCTCGTTTGCATGCGGAGTGAAGTGATCCTGTGGCCGGATCCGGAAAGACTGGAAGAGCTCTAGGCATGTCGGCATGCAACCCGCGCTGAGAGTATACGCGCGGTCTTGGAAGGGTGCTCCATGAGTTGGAATGTCCCGTAGAGGTGCAAGGGGATCCCAACTCGCGGCTGATACAATATATTTGAGGGATGTGCCATCCGTGAGCTGAGCGAAGACGGTCGGAGGGCCGAGCACTTACCAACTTGTCTCAAAACCGACTCCTGCTCGTATTCAGCCTGCTTTCACTTTGCCCAACATGAATTGCTTGGGGGTACAAGGAACGCATGCGCGATGCTTCTGCCATGTACATAGAAGACACGTAGAGCGCGCGTTATGGTGCAACAAGGGTAACTTAGGCGATGTTATCCAGACGGTGAAGTGTCTGAGCTCAGAGAGTGGGAGGCAGTTCAAGCAGGAGCACAACGCATAATAGTTTCTTCGAATACTCAGATAGAGATTGCAGAGCGGACCAGCGGGAAGAGTATCGCTGGCAGCAACGAGCGACAGTTACGACTACTAGGCGCCGGCGGGCGCGGGACGGGAGAGAAGCGCGGTCACGTGGTCGTGCTTCTCCCGCTCCTTGTAAGCGCCATCCTCATCCACCTTGGCGGCGAATCCAAGTCCCGGTCAGCCCATGCGCTCTTTACGCGTAGCTTTCCGGCGCAGGTTGGTGCGTATGCGAAGGTCTATCGTGTCTGCATACACCGCGGACCTGTTTGCGGACGGATGGAGGTAGACAACTCCACCCCGTCGTGCCTGTGAGAGATCCAAGATATCATGCCTGTCGTCAACATGCAACATTTTAGCATCATTGCGACAAGAGAATGCACTCAAGAACACTCACGCATCCTCGAGGTGTGCCGTCATGCTTTCCGCATACGCATCGAAGCTGAGGCAGAGAGCGAGCAGGACAGCGCTGCAGTTTGCCTTGTCAAACTGTGTCTCGCGGAGGGCTCGCACCTTTGCCATATCTTTGTGGTCTGCGTGACGCCACTCTGGAGTCTGTTTGTTGACCGTAAGCCAGTGCTAAACGTGGAAGCGCTCATGTTCAAACTGCAACGAGAGGGAGAATGCTGATTAGTCTCTCAAGAGATATACTGCAGTACTGCAGACGGAACTCACCGCGGCTGTCCACGACATCGCTCGAACCTCGTCTAGCGGCTGTTGCGTCTCGCATGTGGTACATCGCAGCCACACCTCGCACCGCTCGAGGTCGTCGAACGTCGCCCACGCGGGGTCCAGGCCGAGCGCAGCGACGACGCGCCGCATCATGTCGACCACCTCATGGGCCTGGATAGGGCCAGCAAGCGATCGGATGTTGAAGGGGACGTGCGGGCCCGAGTACCGGTGCTCGTACTCGCGCGTGTTGAGCTCGAACTCTATCCAGTCCAGGGACTTCGTCGTACGCGTGTACAGATCGTCCTGGCCGGATTCTTGCGTAGTGCGGCCTCGGTCCGTGCGGAAGCAATCAACGTAGCTGCAATCGTGCATGAATATGGCGGGGTATCTCATGCGCCATATCGGGGCGCAGCACGGCTTTCTGTTCCTGAAGAACGCGATGGCGAGCTCGAGCGGGTCCACGTCAGGTGCAACGTCACCGAGGTGCGGACGGAGGTACTCCGTAAGCTCCATCCGGCGCTCCTCGTCCCATCTCTTGGCAAGTGCAGGGACGACGGCCGTGAACTGGGCAGCGGTGACCGTCGCGGACGCGGGCACTTCTGCGATTGCGCGGCACTTGGGCATGAGCGCGAAGTCGATGTATCGCGGGCGGAACTCCATGCGCGCGGTACGCGGGAGGTTCACGTAGTGTGCCGTGATGGCGTCCTCGAGCGCGTGAAAGCGTGCGACGAGCGCGGCCCGGAGCTCTTTGTCGAGACATTTCGCCCGAGTGGTGCTCAGAGAGTGGCCGAGTGTGGCTAGTACCTTCTGCCACGCTGCGAGGGAGACCTTTCGTGAATGGGCGCGCGAACATTGAGATATAAAGCAAACTGACCCCCTTCAGTAAGCTTGGTCGACTGCCGGACAAACTGACGGTCTGCGACATTCCATATATCTGGTGTGATCGCGGCCGATCGAGCGAGATATGGAGGGCATTTGCCTCCCTTACTAGTGGGGCATAAGTTGTGCTTAGCACTGGTTGTTAGTACGATTCGCATCTAAACGGCTGGCCGGGCACTCACCAAACACGACACCTATCAGGTGTTCACTGCATATCGCCAAGCTGCATGCGGTGAAGGAGTAGGGAAGCTGTCCTGGCTCCACCGACGGTTCCCGATGCAGGACTCCAGAGCCATGTGACATAGGCAATGATGTCGCCTTCTTTGGACGAGAGATGCCCTACGCTTGGCGAGCTCACTGTACAATTGCAGCACAGTCCAGAGCGAGAGCGATAAAGAGTAGCGCTGCTTGAGAGCGGGGACGAAGGGTAGGAGAGAGTCGCGTCGAGACAGCTGCCAGGAAAGGAGTTCAAACAGCATTGTCGAACCGAGAAGACAGTACATGAGAGTAGGATCTGAAGCCCAGGCATCAGCATAATCGATGGCAGAGCGGCGCCAGAGCGGACTACAGGTGGCATACCACTGGCAGGCTCTCAAGGCCGGGAGCCTCGCACGGGCTGCTGCATCGACGCCGACGCTTGCGAGCTGTCCGTGAGGCCAGATTAGTGACAATACATCCAGTATGTCTTCTCCTGTTACCTAGACATCCAGTGAGAGCAGAAACTGGGCAAGTGCTGTTGAGGACATGATGTCGCGGTGCAAGCTGGCATCCTAGGCGCCCGAGCTACCACCCGGACGCCAGGGTCCGATGTCTGAATAGGAAGCGCCCGTCTCCAGTCGCTTCCTTTGCGGCAGTCTCCGCAAGATATGCTGCAGTCAACTCCTCGTGCAACTCGAAGGGACAATTTTACTTGCTCTACCACCATTTTTCTTCACTGGCACTCCATAGAGCCTATCTGCTACCGGGACAGCCTCTATATGGCACCATGTAGAGCGTTCATGTCGACGGCCCTGGGGCCTGTCCACGTCGTGCTACCAGAGCGCTCATACATGACATACGAAGCGCTTCGACTCCTCCATGGTCTTCCATATCCGCTGCGCCTCGTGTGTTGTAGCCAGCGTGGGTTACCTCAGCTTCCTATCCGTCGGGGCATAGGGCTTACAAGACGCTCATAAATATGACCGTCATGCCGTCCCGAGTCTCTCACTAGACTCCACCACTAAACTTGCACTCGGCTCGTTCACCATGACAGCTCAGATATTCACGTCCGACGCAGTTTACATCCTCTTCAATGGACACTTTGGTACCGTTATGGAGTTCTATCCTTTGACCGGTCTCGTTCAGGCTGGGCACTTCAACGTCAACAAACCTTCAAGTTGTCAACAGGTGAGTTGTGGCCACAGAACGCCACTCATTGCCCCAATTTACTTGGTTCTTGATTTGTAGTGGGAATTTATACCAGCCGAAGACGGCTTCATCGTACGCTGCTCAGGTAGAGCCGAAGACAGTAACCGAGTATATCTGAACTTTGAAGGCGACTTACGCGCGGGTGAGCCGTTGCGAGCGAGCTCTTATCCGATGGTCTGGCACGTTACTCGGGACCGGGGTTCGGACATGATTCGGTGAGTTGGTACCTACGCTCATCCTGCAAAGTCAGTGTTAGCTATGTGACTGTTATTGATGCTGACCGTGATGTCCTGTTCTGATAGCCTCTTGTTCTCGAACAAGTTCTGCGTGGATCTCGACAACAGTCGACAAAGCAAGGTACTCATGATCGTGATGATCACTTCGTTCAGCGAGCGTGTTACTTATCTCATTTGATTGGCTGCCGTGTGCCTTTTCCAGATACAATTGTGGTCGTTCAGGTCAGACCTTCAAAGCGAGCTCTGGTACCCGAGCCGTCGCAACTTGGAGTCCTTCTTACAAGAGAGCGCTGTCGACGCTCGTGACGAATCATGGCTCGGTGACACAACAACAAACGATGCGCAGCCCCATAGCGCCTCACCAGGGGCCCCTGTACCGGGGGCATTGGTGCTGGTGAACGTCAAGTCAGACACAGTGCTCTCCCTCGCATGCAGTACCAACCTCGGCAAGCCGATTGAGTGCAAGTGTTACTCAAAGGCCGATACACACAAGCAGCATTTCAATCAGCTGGTACGCGACAAACATCGTTCTGAACGACCTTCGAGTACACCTATCTGACGCATACCATCTGCACTTAGTGGACCTTCGTCCCTAGCGGAGCCGGATTCGCCGTGCAGTCCGGGATGATGACGGCTGACGGGCAGGCGCTGTATCTCACCATCGAGGGTCCTGCAGCGGCGAACGCCGCTATAGTGGTGAAACCATACCCTACCTCGTGGGAGGTTCGGCGCTACGAAACAGATAGAACCGAGACGATAGGTTACCGGTGAGTGCGGACCGTCTTCGATATCCAGATGCAAATGGAACTGACCGCTTCCTCGTATCTCAGGGTGTACTGGCCAGGCACAAATCTACTCGTCGCTCTGGAGAAAGAAGGAAGCAAGGCAGAGGGTACACCGGTGTGTGGCCAGTGACGTCTAGGGCAGCACTGCAATGATACTGACACCCAGAAATTAACTTGTCAGGTCCGGTTAGCGAAGTGTCTCGATAGTACGCACGAGCTGTGGCGTGCTGCTCTTGTCTGAGGGGTACTATTTCCGTTTGTACATCTAGATATGCTGGCGAAAGGCTCATATAGTTGATATTTGCTATCAGTTGGGCTCCGTAATGAGGTGTCGGCTATATCATGAGATGCCAGCTTGCATTTTGCGACGTCCACGTCCTCAACGTCACTTGGAAACTCTGCATGTCTCACGTAGTTGTTACTGTCTAAATCAACTACTATAAGATATGTATGTCAAGGTTCTCCGAGGGAAAACACCGCCGGTAGCACTCCGCATCGAACTTCGAAAATGCCTGCACCTCGCAGGTTAATAAAGTCAAAGCACAACACAAATATAAGTTGCTTCACAACTCCCTATAAGAGAAGCCCCAGACGAAGTATTCGAGACGATATCAACCAACACTTCGCGTATAGCACACTTCAACGGCAGCTGGGGTCAGGTACGTCCCAGAGGCCCACCTCGCCCCATCGACCCTAAAGAGCCATACTGTTAATGACTGGACCTGTACCCGAAAAATTAGTAGACGTACCCTGTTGAAACGAGAGGTAGAAACAGACGTTTCGGGGAGCAGGGAACCCACGTCGCAAACGCGC